>JALPSE010000401.1:12302-25335 GCA_030558545.1 Bipolaris gigantea | reverse complement strand
CCCCCCTACTCTCTCCTTTCGCACATCTACTGGTTAGACAAGCACAGCAGCCAGACCCGCCGCTTCAAAACAGCCAAACCAGCCGCTAGAACCGATCACACGGCCACAGCGCCCGTAAATATCTCCATAGGCGGACTAGTGCTCGTAGCTGTACCCCTCATACTCGCACTCGTCGCTATAGTCGCAGCACTCGACGTCGGCAGCGCACTCGTCGGCGTAGGAACTGCCAGTGGTGCCAGCGTCTTCAGCAACTCAAGCGTAGTTGTACAAGTTATTACATCCCCGAAAAACGCCAGCGAGATGCTTAGAAATGGCAATAGAGATATATGGGTTGGGCTGGTAAATGCTATACGTTGTACTGCGATGGCTTCTAGCAAACGCGATGAGCAGTTAAAGGTTGCAAGGGGGTTTAGAATATTATTTTATAATACGTCAATTAGCTCTTTATACTGCTAAGAAAGATCTAGAGGAATAGAGAGGAAAAAAGAAGGATATCATAGCGGTGCACAGAGTTACATATGACTCTAGGTAAGTTTAACCACAGTCTTTATATATATATTTGTTATGGGTTAGCCCTAAACAGGATACTATAAGGAACCAAAAGTTATTATATTACTTAAGCTATATAGAATATCTAAGGTTAAATAGATATATATAGAGACTAGCTAAAGTCCTGCTATCTTTCTTAGTCTATAATACGGTGCAGATAGTCTACTCTATTATTGTGCCGGTGCACAGAGTCACATGTGGCTCTGTGCAGAACTTACTTCCGGTTCTAGATAACTATAAAGGTTATAGAGACTCTCTAGAAGAGAGAGGACATTAATTAGGTAGAGATAATCCTCTCTTTTAGGAAATTAGACTAAATTTAATATCTCTACTCTTACTTTTCCTCTCTTAGAGCGCACTACTACTCTTCTCTACTATAGTAGGTATTATAGTCTCGTATATTATATATCTATATAAATAGTAAAGCCTAAGAGGCTATAATTAACTACTTAGTAGAAGAGAAGACTAGTACGCTTATCTTATAATTACTAGATAAAGATAGAAGATGAATATATATAGAAATATACTATAAACTCTAAGAATATTTACTATTAATATTAAGACTTTAGTGCTACTCTAGCGCGCTAGTATAGTAGTATAGCTAATATACTACCTATTTTCTAAAGAGGAAGACTATACTAATACTACGTAATTACTTAATATACTACTAGATAAGTTAATCTTACTAAAAGAAATATAGTTTATAAACGCTAAGCTAAACTAACTTTAGAGTAGAAATAATATTATAGAATAGTCTATAGATACTAAACTAAACTAACTCTAGAGAGGGGATAACTAAGTATATATATAGAGTATATATTTTTTTTATAGAAGGAAAATAGCCTTCTTAAGAATAGGCTTAAAAAATTAGTTATTTAAAGAATTAGAAATCTAAATAAGTTAAGTAATAATTCTAGCTCTCACTCTTTTAGATAATAGTACTAAAGATATACTTATAAATATAAAGCCTAGAATATTCTTAACTATAGCTATTAGTATAGTGCGTCTAAAATGTAATTTATTAATATTTACTAGTAAAGACGTCTCTAAGTTCCTATATAGATTTGACTACTAAGCTATAAATATAAGGCTCTCTAATAAGATAAAAGTCTCTATTTTATTAGATTATATTAATACTAGTAATTAATACTTTCTTCTTATAGTTAAACGCATAAAAGGCTACGAAGAGAAGAATTAAGAAAAGCTATAGAAGTTAATAAAAGAATACTAGACTAACTAAGATACTAGTATTCTTATAGGCAAACGTATTTTCCTCTACACCTTTAATTAAGAAAGTCTCTAATATTAGCTAGGCCTTTAAGATTACTATTGTACGGGTGTATAATGTGCGAGACCACGATACCTGCTATAGCGGGGGAGAGTAGCAGTGCGCTCTAAGAGAGGAAAAGTAAGAGTAGAGATATTAAATTTAGTCTAATTTTCTAAAAGAGAGAATTATCTCTATCTAATTAATATCCTCTCTCTTCTAGAGAGTCTCTATAACCTTTATAGTTATCTAGAACTAGAAGTAAGTTCTATATAGAGCTATATATAACTCTATATATTAGTATAAGTCTTTTTTACCTAAATAGCTTAGCTCTATTAAGCTACTTCTAGTAAAACGCAGTAAAAACCCCTTAAAAAATAAAGAAAAATCTAAAAAATACTTATCTAATTATCTTAAATACTTACCTTATACTAGTAAAATACTATCCTTATAAAATTTAGGTGCGCTAGTAAGTATCTAAATTCTATACTAAAACTATCCTATTATACTCTCTTTTTTATTCTAGTAGCTCTACTAAGTAAGAATATAAACCTATTATTTCTATTAAAGGAGAATATAATAGAGAGCTCCTTTTATTTATAATTTTCTCTTAACTCTCTTACTCTTTCTAGTTAGCTAACTAACTAATAATTTAGGCCTAGCCTTAGAGCTACTATAGAGTTTATTAGAGTTAGCTCTATTACTCTCTTTCTTATTACTTCTTTTCTTATTACTCTTCTTCTTAATAGCTATAGTTCTTTTATTTAGCTCTATTCTAAGTTTCTTTATAAGCTTCTTTATAGCGTTATTTTAGCTAATATTCTTATTCTACTCTATCTAATTCTATCTATAAGTAGGGTACTTCTCTTAGTTTAAGAAGAATAAGTAGTTAGAAACTCTTATAGTAGAGTTAGCTTAAAAAGTATTCCTCTTAAATTCTTTTACTAATAGCTAAAGATACTTTATTTCTAATTTTATATATTTACATTACTTATTAATAAGCTTTTAGATAGTCTTAGTATTATAACTACTAAATACTAGATTAAGTTCTTAGTAAACTTAGAGATTTTTCTACTTTACTTAATCTACTAGTATCTTTAAGATCTAAGATTTATACTTAATATAGACGTCTATAAGGAAGGCCTAGTTTATACTTCTATACTTATTTAGATATCTAGATAGAGGATAGAGTATTACTATTAAATTCTAGTATATCTTACTAAGTTTATTATGTAAGGGGCTGCGCCTAAGCAGAGTGAACGCACGTGATTGTATTACGTGCGTAATAAGCCACGCCTATATAAGATAAACGCACGTGACTGCATTATACGCCTATACTATACTACTTAGCTAAAACTCTATCTATATAAAAGTTAGAGAAGTATAGATATAAAGAGAGAAGTATTATATAATAACTTTACTCTTCTTATTATTCTTCTTTTATAATATAGGTTAATATAAACTCGTTTAAAGGCCTCTCTACCTCTTAATATAGAAAAATAACTACCTCTTATATTTTCTTTATATAAGATAAGAAATTAAGAATAACCCTTTATAGATATAATACGCGTATCTAAGAGTAAAATATAATACTATAATAGACTCTAAGTAGTTTCTATAGAATAAAGAGCTAGATAGCTAAAATTATTAAATATAATCTTTATATAAAGACCTCTTTATAAATAATAAATAACTTTAATAAAAGTTAAGCTACGCTATGATAGAGCTCTGATAAGCTTGAAGTATATTTTAAGAACTTAAATAAATAAAAACTCTCCTTTATATAATTTAGAGCTAGCTACTAGCTAGTAGTACGCTAATATCTAGTAGTAGTAGTTAGCTACCTACTTATAACTCTGCGCCTAATACTAGACCTACTATATAAGGCTTAGTAAAAGTAAGACTTCTAGACATAGAAGTCTTTAATAAAGAGATATATAAAGAATACTTCTAATAAAAAACTTAAATACACGCTAAGCTCTTCGCTAACTATCTTACCTATCTTATAGAGAAATACTAAGTATACTATATAATTACTTATATAAAAGGTTAGGCCTTTACTACTCTTTAAGACTACGTTATAGTAGTAATAGATAAATAAAAAGAACTATTATTAACTATACTATAGACCTAGCTAGATAAGTTCTTTTAAAACTTTATAATAAGGTAGAAAGCTCTATAATATCTCTATATAATTAAGTAAGGAAAGAGAGAGTTTCTTTATTATATATAAGTATTTAACTTAAAGTTTTATAAAGTAGAATTAAGCCTCTTAGACTATACGCTAAAAATTGAATACTTAAAAAACTTACTAAGTAGAATGTTACTTTACTACTAAGCTAGTTATTAGCTCTTAGCTAATAAGATATATAAGAACTTTATTAGTAGAATACGCGTAATCTAAAAAAATCTAAAAGTAGTTAACTAGCTCTTATATAATACACTACTATACTTAAGTCTATCTACTTAAATAAATAATATAATAGACTAAACTCTAACTATAGGCGTATTATATTCTTATATAAGGAATAAATACTAGAGTATATAAGGGGCTGCGCCTAAGCAGAGTGAACGTACGTAATTATATCACGTGCGTAATAAGCTACGCCTATATAAGATAAACACACGTAACCGCATTATACGCCTATACTATACTACTTAGCTAGAACTCTATCTATATAAAAGTTAAAGAAGTATAAGTATAAAGAGAGAAGTATTATATAATAGTTATACTCTTCTTATTATTCTTCTTTTATAATATAGATTAATATAAACTTATTTAAAAGCCTCTTCGCCCCTTGATATAAGAAGAATAATTACCTCTTATCTTTTCTTTATATAAGATAAGGAATTAAGAACGACCCTCTATAGGTATAATACGCGTGCCTAAAAGTAAGATATAATACTATAATAGACTCTAAGTAGTTCCTATAAAATAAAGAGCTAAATAGCTAAAATTATTAAATATAACTTTTATATAAAGACCTCCTCGCGAATAATAAATAACTTTAATAAAGGTTAAGCTACGCTATAATAGAGCTCTAATAAGCTTAAAGTATATTTTAAGAACTTAAATAAATAAAAACCCTCCTTTATATAATGTAGAGCTAGCTACTAGCTAGTAGTACGCTAATATCTAGTAGTAGTAGTTAGCTACCTACTTATAACTCTACGCCTAATACCAGACCTACTATATAAGGCTTAGTAAAAGTAAGACTTCTAGATATAGAAGTCTTTAATAAAGAGATATATAAAGAATACTTCTAATAGAAGACTTAAATATACGCTAAGCTCTTCGCTAACTATCTTACCTACTCTATAGAGAAATACTAAGTATACTATATAATTACTTATATAAAAGGTTAGGCCTTTACTACTCTTTAAGACTATATTATAGTAGTAATAGATAAATAAAAAGAACTATTATTAACTATACTATAGATCTAGCTAGATAGGTTCTTTTAAGACCCTATAATAAGGTAGAAAGCTCTATAATACCTCTATATAATTAAGTAAAGAAAGAGAGAGTTCCTTTACTACGTATAAGCGTTTAACTTAAAGTTTTATAAAGTAGAACTAAGCCTCTTAGACTATATACTAAAAATTAACTACTTAAAAAACTTACTAAGTAGAAAGTTACTTCGCTACTAAGCTAGTTATTAGCTCTTAGCTAACGAGACGTATAAGAACTTTATTAGTAGAATACGCGTAACCTAGGAAAATCTAAAAGTAGTTAACTAGCTCTTATATAATATACTACTATACTTAAGTCTATCTACTTAAATAAATAATATAATAGACTAGACTCTAACTATAAGCGTATTACGTCCTTATATAAGGAATAAATACTAAAGTATAAAAGCTAAAATCGCGTAATAAAAAGAACTAGGTAATTACCTCTACTATAGACGTAAAGGTTATCTAGTCTATTACTATAAGACTACTATACTACTATATATAAAAGCTATAACGCCCCTAATTAGAACTATATTAGTAGTAGTAGAAGGCGACAGCTCTAATAAGGGAAAAGAAGAGCTCTAGCTAGAAAACGCTAGCTAGAGCTATAGAAATAAGTTAAGAAGGTTATATAACTAACTTATAGTCTCTTATAATAACTAGAAGTTATATCCCTAATATCTATAGATATTATTATTAATAGTAGTAGAAATACTACTACTATAGTAGATGATAGATGCTATATATACGCTATAATTAATAAGATTTTAGTTTAGAACCTTAACTTACTACGCGTACTAATTAAACCCTATATAATAGAAGGAGTAAATAATTAAAAAAGCTTAGTTTAATCTGTTATAGAGTTTATAATTAATATAAGAGAAATTAAGTAGCGAGTAGCTACGTATATTACTCTATTAACGTACTAGTATAATATAATTCTAGAGAAAACTTAGCTTAAAAACGTAGGCGGCGTAATTAACGCCCCTTAATAGTAATTATAATTTTACTACTATAGAACTTTAGTACTAAGTATAGAGATACTTATATAGAAAATAAAGCCTCTTACTATATTAGTAGCTATCTTTAGATACTATATATAATAGAGTAAGAAGTAGTTAGCTATATAGGTATTTACTATAAGTCTTTAGAATATTAAGAAGGCGTTATAACTAAAGATAATCTTTATTAGAGAGAAAGTAAAATAATAACTTCCTATCTATCTATAGTTATATATTAAACTATTTATACTAAAGAAAGAGAAGAAGTTGCCCTCTCTAAGAGGCGCTAAGATAGACTATTAGATTAAGTTAGTAGTAGATAAGAATAGGAGAATACTAGAAATCCTATATAGGCTACTCTATAGTATATTAAGAGATAAACTTCTTATACTAAAGAAGACGCTCTATAAGCTACTTAATAAAGAATTTATCTATATAAGTAATTTATCTACTACCTCTTCTATTCTATTTATACGAAAGCTAAATAGTAGGCTATAGTTCTATATAGACTACTATATACTAAACGTAATAAGCTAAAAAGACTATTATTCTCTTCTACTTATGTGCGAAATATTAAACTAAGTTAGATAAGTAAAATAGTATACTAAGCTAAACGTTATAGTAGCTTTCTACTATATTTATATTATAGAAGGATAAGAATAAATAACTACCTTTTAAACGTAGTTTAGCTTATATAAGTAGCTAGTAATACCCTTTAAACTTATAAACGCGCTAAGTATATTCTAATAATATATAAACTAGATACTATAGGACTTTCTAGATAACTTTACCTTAGCTTACTTAGATAATATTCTTATCTATATAGATAGTTTACTAGATTAACACTATAAGTACGTATAACGCGTAGTAGAACGCCTTTAAGCAGTAGAATTATAGCTTAAACTAAAGAAATATAAATTTAATATCTAATATATAAAATACTTAGAATTTATTTTATAAGTAGGAAAGAGTATCTCTATAGACCTAGATAAGATAAAAGTAATTTAAAACTAGAAAGTACTATGTAATAACTATATAAGGAGTATAAGGGTTTCTTAGCTTTGCTAACTTCTACTATAGATTTATTCTTAGTTTTTTATAACTTATAGAACCTCTTTTACGACTAATAAAGAAGGATTAGCTATTTAAATAGAAGAATAAATAAGAATCTAGCTTTATAGCTTTAAAAGTAGCTTTTCTTTTAGATAAAGTCCTAGTCGCGTTTAACCTAAAGCGTTATATAATTATTAAATATAACTTCTTTAGATAGGTAATAGAAGTAGTACTAGTTTAAGAAGTTAATAAAACCTTACGTATAGTAGCCTACTTCTCTTATAAACTATTAGTCTATAAAGCGAACTATCTAATTTATAATAAAGAACTACTAATAGTTATTACCTATCTAAATAAATAGAACGTAGAACTTAGAGATATATAAAAATTTAAAGTTATTATAGACTATAAGAATCTTAAATTCTTTATAAAGAAATAGAAACTTTTAGAATACTATATATAATAGCTACTAGAGCTAGCTTAATTCCTAAATATATACCTTTAATATTACTCTAGTAAAGATAACGTATAAGCAGATGCTTTATTCTACTATAACTAAAATATACTAAAAGATACCTTAGATAACTATTACGCCTTAAGAGAACTTATAATATTAGTATCTATATATACTTAAGATTCTATACTAGTATTATCTATATACCTATTAGAAACGTCCTTAGTATCGCCTACGCTCTTCTAACTACTAAACTTTTAAGAACTAATTTAGTTATTCTAGAACTAAGCTATATAAATAGATCTACTATACTAAGAAGTTAAGCTAGTAGTATAAGAGAAAAAATATTTACTTATAAGTTTAAGACGAGTTATAGTTTCCTTAAGCAACTATATAATAAATAATAAAAGCTAACTCTACTAGAAAAATAGAGTATAGGTACCTAAAAACGAACTACTCTATATAGAGATAATTTAAGTAGCTTGTCTCTCTCTACTATTAGACTACTTAGAATAGGAGGAGACTTACTAAATTATTATATAAGAATAGTACTAGCTAAATCTAAGTAATAATACCTACTAATTTATATAAAACTATGAGTTATACTAAAAAAGTACTCTATAGTAACATAGAAAATATAAGTATCTATAACTACTACTAGTATCTAGCTATATATAGCAATATCTTATAGTAGACTTTATTACTTAACTACTACTATCTTAAAAGAAAATAAACCTATTAGTAATAAAGAACTATCTAGGTAAGAGTATTATACTTATTTCTATAGATAAAATTAAGATAATAGATATAGCGTAAGTATTTATATAAGAAGTCTACTACTACTATAGCCTATTATAGTTAATTACTTTAGATAGAGGCCTTTAGTTTATAAGCTCTCTATAGAAATAGATCTGCTAGCTCTTAGGTATCTAATAAAATCTCTCTACTACCTACTACCTATATATAGAAAGAACTACTAAATATATAAATAGTAATATTAAAGCTACTATATAAATATTCTATAACTATAATTAAGATAATTAGGTATAGCTCTCTCTACTACTAGAGCTTATACTAAACTCTTATATAAATATATTAATTAGAGTATCTCTATTCTTTCTATATTATAGATATTATAATACTCTCTTTTTATAAGAGTAAGATATTATATAAGCTCTAAATATAGTAGAAGCTATAAAGGAAATTATCTATATAATTAGTAATACTTTAATCTAGATAATATCTATAATAATATACGCTTAATAGAAATAAGAACGCTAAGCTAATAAGTTCTAAAAGCTAGTATCTATCTACTAAGTAGAAGACTAGGTATAGCTAGATCTACAGAACGTATAAACTATAAGATTAAGTAAGAAACTAGACTAAAAGAATAGAAAATTTTAAGTAGTATACGTACGAAACCTATATTAGATAGAACTAGCTATACTTTAGAAGACTAAGATCTATTATATAGATAAGCTATAGTCTACTATAAATAACTCTCTTCTATCTTAGTAGATAGATAACTTAAGCCTAGTAGCTATTATTATATAAGATAATAACGAAGACGTATATCTTAAATAGATAGTATAAAGTATTATAGATAAGAGAAGAAGAGGTAGAAGAATAGAATACCTTATCTATTAGGTAGGCTACTAACTACCTATATAGAAACTAGCTACTAACCTTACTAATACTACTATACTTAAATACTAGCTTATATACATCTAACTTATATAACTCTTAAATAACTAACTTATATAAGGCTAGTAAAAAGAAACTAGCCTACTCTAGAAGTAAACAATTAGTAGAACCTTCTAAAGTAGAACGCTTATAGCGCCTACTATTATCTAAAGTAGAAGTTATATAACTATAAGAAATAGAATAGTAAGTACTATAATCTAGCTAAACGTAATTTAAATAAGCTCTACCCTATATACCTAGAATTAATATATAGCTAGTAAACGTAGTAAACTCTTTCCTACCTAAAAGTACCATAGTGTAGTTATTTATATAGAACTAAGTATTTAGACTACTATATAAGTAAATAACGAAAGCCTTAAGATATAATAGATAGCTAGTAAGAATCCATTAAGTAGTAATAGTTAAATAAGTAATAATAGAAGATTAATTATAAGAACTAGTACTAAAAATAGTATTATAAGGGCTATTACTACGAGAATAATAGAAGAGATTAAAAGCCTATTAAATATTATTCTAACTAGATTAGTAAGCTGTCGTATAAAAGATAGCAAAATATATAAAAGTAATAGTTAAAATATAATAAAGCTTATCTATAACTACTATATTAAAGATAAACTAAATATAGTAGAGATTTAAGTTAATTAAGCCCTTAATATTAATAATAGGCTACACTATACTAAGAGTTATACGAGTAAGAGCTTAATTAATAGTAGTAAAGATATAAGCTAAAACGTTCATAATAGTATTATTAGCGCGACTATTAGTATAGAATTATAGGGCGTTAATACTATTAGCAGCTTACTATCTATAACTACTAGGTTAAAATTTTAGAAGTATCGTATAAGTAAAGAAAAGAGATTATATAAACTAATAAAAAACTAATTATAGAGGCACTACTAATAGATATACTATATAAAAAACATCTAACTTACCTTTACTTCTAGTAGATAAATAATACTACTATAAGGTAGCAACTCTATAACGTAATAAAGTAAATAGACAGACTACTATCTTATATAGTAAAGAAGAGAGGTATTATAAGAGGCTACGCTTAAGCAGAGTAAACGCACGTAATTATATTATATACGTAATAAGCTACGCCTATATAAGATAAACGCACGTAACCGTATTACACGCCTATACTATACTACTTAGCTAGAACTCTATCTATATAAAAGTTAGAGAAGTATAGGTATAAAGAGAGAAGTATTATATAACAACTTTACTCTTCTTATTATTCTTCTTCTATAATATAGGTCAATGCAAACTCGTTCGAAGGCCTTTTCGCCCTATAACATATTATGTATCGTACTATATAGAGTTTCTATCTCTCTATTTATAATAGCTATAAACTAAGAAAGAAGAGTCCTTCTTATCTACGTAGCAGAACTAGTTAATCTATAAAGAAGTAAAAAGTATATTATATATATCTACTCTTATTCATATAGCTACTTTATCTACTTTACTTTAGAAAACTATTTACTTACTTTCTCTAGCTAGTCTATCTAATTATCTTATATTTTAATATAGCTAGTTACTCTTTATCTAGTCTTATCTCTCTACTTTAGGTACTTAGGTATAATCTTATAGAAACTAGTTAATAGAAGAGTATAGTTATTCTTATTTTTCTTATAAAATAATACGCTTCTCTAAATAGCCTTAGCACTAGTACTCTTAGTTATTACTAAGTAAAGATTAAGATCTATATACTTAAATATAGTTTAGTCTCTCTTCTTTATAAATTTTCTATAGTATAGGTAGGACATTAGATAGTGCTCTTTATAGATTATAGTATATATATACTAGTACTAGATATTACCCTATATAACCTACTAAACTAGCAAATCGTATATATATTATAACTACTCTAGATTTAATTTCCTATTAATACGTTATTAGTAGTAGTTATATATATTAAAGTATTTATTAGCTATATTCTTAATACTACTATCTTTATATAGCTATTTAAATTCTAGGCAGATAATACTTCCTATCTTTTTAAATTTCTTAATAGAATAGGCAACTCCTAGCTTTACTACTATCCTCTTCTTATTAATTAGTTAGAAAACTAAGAGAGGTAGAGAGTAGTAGTAGTAACTTAGTATATTGTCTAGCAATTAGAGCTTCTAATAGTATTTTATAAAGAGAGTTAATAATATAGTATTACTGTATATTTACTTCTACCTATCTTTATTTAGGTAGAGTACTACTAAAATCCTATTTATATACTTCTAAGATATAGCCTACTTAGAGATTTCTATCTTAGTATATACTACTTATAAATATATAAAATATACTCTATTATACTTAGGCAGATTATTTAGAGTCTCTCTACTAATACTTACCTTATAATACTATATATTAACAGTGGGGTGACAAAAAAGAAAAGTAATTGAAAAAGTTATAGTTTTTAATTAAATATTACTCAATAACGGGTTAGGCTATACTAAAACGGGTTAGTGCGTTAAAAAGCCAAGATGCACTAGTCTTATCTAAGGTAGTCACGTGATTATTAGTAAGCCATTTTACTACTGAAAAAAATTGACACACTAAGGAGAAGAAAAATAACTATCTATTACTAGATTTTTCGCGCTGCAATAATCGATTTTTTTAGTTCTTTTATATATATATATATTTAGTAGGTATATCTCTATAATTAATTTAAATCCTAGATATAATTAATAACTAATTAATTAGATTTTAAAGTAAGTTAGTTTTTGATAAAATAATAATAAAAGTAAAGATATATTTAAGCTAGTACTTAGTATACTATCCCTTAGCGTCTAGAACAGCTCTATAGCGTCTTACTATACTTAAAATACAGTTATCTATATCCTGTTGCGGAATAGCCCACTACTCCTTCTTTATAGTAGTAATAAAGGTATTTATACCTTTAATACTACTTTCTATACCTAACGAGGTAACAGGTCTTTTATTTAGTCTATTTTTAAGTAGACTCTAGCTATTTTCAATTGGATTTAAATCTAGACTATAGGCTGGGTAGGCTGCAACTTTAATATAGTTTCGTCTAAACCAACTTTTAACGTTTTTGGTAGTATAAATAGAAGCATTATCTTATCAAAAGATGTACTCTAAATAGGTATTAGTTAGTTATATATTTTAGTTATGATAACTTATCAGTTATATTAATACTTAAGAAAGAATAATAAATTAAGTAGTAAAAAGCTTCTAATAAACTTACCTCTTCTAATAGCTGGTTTAATATGCGGTATTAAATATTTCTGGATATAATGATAACTCTGGTATAGAGTATTAGTTATAGGTGTTTTTATAACTACTATATCTAATCTTCTTCCTATCTAAATTGCTGCCCAAACTTAAATAGTTATATCCCGGCCTATAGAATAGTAAAATATTAGTTTTTAAGTAAATAAAGACATTAGAAATATAAAATAGATATTAAATAATAGTTTAGAATAAGAAAATATCAAATAACTTACTTATATTTCTAGTTAAAACCAAGTTTCGACTAAAACGCTGATTTCCACGTTTTCTATAGTATTCTAAACGAGATCTATGTCCTCGTTA
>JALPSE010000401.1:0-12292 GCA_030558545.1 Bipolaris gigantea | reverse complement strand
CACTTATTAGAATATATAGTTCTACTATAATCTTAATTAGTTAGCTGAGCTAGACTCTTTTTGGCCTCTACTAGTCTCTTTTAGGCTTTTTTTTATTAAGTATTAGTTTTTTTATACATTTAATTGCTATCCAACCTTCAGCTTTTAAAATCCTTTATAAGGTTCTAGAAGAGATATTTAGATTATTTTCTTTTAACAATCTTAATTTAGTCTTCTTAGGGCTCTTAGTTATATCTCTATTAATAACTCTTTTAGCTCTATTTGAAACCTCTAGATTTCTCCCTCTTTTAGCTCGGTCTTGGCATATTTTTATATTTTTTTTTCCTTTTTAATTCGATATATAGCGTTGTGTATGGATTTTAGTGGTTTTCAAAAGTAATTTATAATAGATTTAATTGGGATTTTAGCTTATAAAAAGCGATTAATTTTAGCTTTAAATTTTAATAATTTTGAGTCCATTGTGAGATAATAGAACAAAAGGAGCTCTAGAGTAGAAAGTATGATATTTATAGTAGTTAATTAGTAATATATTAGTAATTTTTAGCTTACATAATTATAGTCTCGAAAAGGTAACCCCTACCTAATTATAGAAATAAGCTATGTAGAGATATATTAAAACTATCTTCTAATAGCTTAGTTAGTTGTTATTACTATATATAGTAACTAGACTAAAATATATATAGTTGGTTAAGTATCAACTATATCTAGTATAGCGTTTTTTCTCTTCTAGGTTTTTTGATTTTTTTCGGTAGTGAAATGGCTTACTAATGATCACGTGACTATCCTAGATAGGACTAGTGCATCCTGGCTTTTTAACGCACTAACCCGTTTTAGTATAGCCTAACCCGTTATTTAGTAATATCTAATTAAAAACTATAACTTTTTCGATTACTTTTTTTTTTTTGTCACCCCACTGTAATAAGCTTAACTCTTGTAGAAGTAATAAGAAGCCTCTTACTAGCTACTTCTTATTTAACTAAGGCTAGAACTTAGGACCCTTAATTAATATACTTATAGTTAGATTATAGTACTTTAGTAACTTCTTTCTTAGTAGCCTAATCTTTATTATTTATATAAGTTAGGTCTAGATAGCTTCTTAGCACGATTAACACTTTTCAGCTACTTCTAGTATTTCTTAGCTAATACTTATCTACTAGAAGAGCTAGTTACTTAATATTACGCTCTATATCTATAAATAGCTACTATAAGTAGTTAATTATAGATTCTTTACTTAAAGAATAGCTATATTCTCGCGAAATAGCAGCTTTATCTTAATAATAAGCTTCTACTTTAGTACTAGAAGTAGCTAAGAGAGATAGTTAAGATAGTAAGCTCTTCTATCTCTATTCTTCTAGCAGTTTTATCGTAACACTTAGTAGTTCTTTTACTAGTATTAAAGTAATATCTATCTCTATAAGTATAATAATTATCTACTTTAGATATCTTTATATATCTACTTTAGTAAGATTAGTCTTATTAATATTCTTCTTATAGTAAGAGACCTTATTATTAAGGTTTATCTCTTTTATAAAATAAGTTATTATTAAAAGCTAATAATCTAACTTTAACATTTATAAACTATCTAAGTTTATATAACATATATTAAAATATAGTTTCTTAGTTAAAAAAGGAATATCTACTTTCTTTACTTTATACTCTATAGCCTTAACTTATAGCTTATTATAGTTCTTTACGTCTAGAGTACGTTTTTAATCTAAAGATAGCTATATATTCTTAAGCGTAAAATCTAGTATATTCTTTATTACAGAGGGGTGACATAGGAAAAAAGTACTGCTAAAAATGTGATTTTTTAAATAGTTATAGCTCGCTAGTCTGGTAAGCTATACCGGATTGGGCTAGTGGGATTAAAAGCTACGATCTAGTAGTTTAGTTTAGGCCACTAGCGTCCTACTTAGTTAGCACCCTCTAAGCTGCAAAACTCCCTAAACTTTACTAAAGAAAAAAGCTTCTCTTAAAACTTAAATTACTTATTAACTACAGTATTTTTTTATCTAAAAACTACTTAATATATTTATACCTATAGAAAGAATAATTAAGTAAGTTATAGAATATTTCAACTAATTAGAAACTATTTTATCTAAAGAATGAATAAAAAAGAGTTTTTTTTAGTAAAAGTTTATTAAAGCTAGGTAATACTTTATAAACTAGCCTTTAGCTTCTACTATAGCTTTATAACGCCTAGGTAAAGATAATATACTATTATCTATAACTTCTTATAGAATATTTTCCTACTCTTTAAAAATAGCTTTAATAAAGCTATTAATACTAGATTTGCTATTTCCTTACTCTGAAGAAATAATTGGCCGTTTATTAAGAAGGTCTTTTAATATACTCTATACATTTTTCATAGGGTTTAAATCTAGGCTATAGGTAGGATGTAGATAAAGCTTAACTTTATTTCTAGAAAACTAAGATAAAATTACTTTAGTTTTATAAATCTTGGAGTTATCCTATTAAAATTGCTAGCCTAAATAGATATTAGTATATAGATTAACTTCTATTAATAGGATTATTAATAGGTATTTTTATTTTTTAATAAAAAGCTAAAAATAGTAAATAAAAACTAATAAAAGCTTACTGCGTTTAATATCAGGTTTTACTTATAGTATTAAAACCTGACGTATATAGCGTTGATTATTAAAGTTAATAGTAGTTTTTGGCGTTTTAACTACTATTAAATTTGATCTTCCTTCTACCTAAATAGATCCCGAAATTTAGATAGTTATATCGCGGGCTATTAATCTATTAGCTTTTAATCTATTAAAAAAGTAAAATGATAGAAAAATTCTATATATATTTTATAGTAAATGAGCTTATTAGAAATATTTTTAAACTTACTTTTATTCTTACTAGAAAATATATCTTTACCGCGCTGATTTTATAGTTTTTTTTAGTAATATTCTATTCTAGCTATATACCTACGTTGTATTCCTAACTCATCTAAAAATATAAATTTATTAAAATTAATATTTTCAATATTCTTAAGCTGCTCTTTAGTAAAAAGAAACCTATTTCTAGCTTTTAAGCTATTTAAAATAGGTTTTTTACTAGTAATATTACAGCTATAGCCCTCCTTTTTTAAAAGCCTTTCTAAGCTTCTAGTTAAAAAAGAAAGATTATTTTCTATTAATTATCTTTTATTTATCTTCTTAGAGCTTCTAGTTAAGTCTCTATCAATAGCTCTTTTAGCTCTTTTAGTCACTTTTACAACTAGGCCTAAACTAGCTCTTTCTAGTTAGTTTTTTTCTTTTTTTTTCTCTTAATCTAATATATAGTATTATATATAGATCTTAGTGGCTTATTAAGAAAGGTAATAATATCTGTAACTTTAATTTTAGCGTCTAGTGATCGGGAGATTTCAGCTTCTATTTTAGAGAATTTCTGAGCTATTTTAGGTATTTAAGAAACTAAAAGCTAGAATTAGAAAGGGATTAATATATACTAAAAGCTTAGTAAGCAAAACTAGCGTTGTTTTTATTTTTTAGTGTCTATAAAATTTTCTTTTATTTTTAATACTTTTAATATATTATAAAAAGTAGCTAATTTTCTTATTACGTGATTAGATATATATATTAAAATATATATTATTTTAAGAAAATTATATACGCTAGTTAGTATTATATAGAGCTTTAAAGAGATTGTATTTTTATCTAGTGGTTTTAGAGCTCAAGTGTAAGTTTAGTATGCTGACTAAGCAAAGCGCTAGTAGCCTAAATTAAACTCCTAGATCGTAGCCTTTAATCCCACTAGCCCGATTAGGTATAGCTTACCAGACTAGCGAGCTATAACTATTTCAAAAATTACGTTTTTGGCAGTACTTTTTTCCCATGTCACCCCTCTGTACTATAGATATCCTTATAAAATATAAATATCATAGATTAATGGTATATATACTAAGGAGATTAATAGATAAAACTGATAATGAGCTATTTGATAAAATTACAGAGTTTAGTAAATCTAGTAAGATAACTTAGCATTCTAAAGAGTAGCGCAAGTTCTATAATTAATTATCGAGTTAAGAGAGTTTAGAATATATAGAGATAATTCTTTATCTATTTTAAACAGATCTATATAGCTAGAAGAAGGTAAAGAAGATAGTCAAGTAAATATATTATGTAATATTAATATTTAATCCATAGTTTTAGCAGATAGTGCTGATAGCTTTGTAATTTCCTATAGTTAAGTAATAGATTAATGAATTTTCTCAGGCCAATGTTTATGTTAAGGCTGGAGCGAGAAACTGTAGTGATAAAAAGGTTTTATAGTATACTATGTAATATCTTTAAAATCACTGCATTATCAGCCTAACACTTCTGAATTATTGCTTTTCTCTTATTCGAACTGTAAGTTGCCCTCTTCTCTATATCTTTTATCATAAAATATAGCTTTTCTTCTAGATATGTATAATCATGGAAAGTTTACTCTAATATAAATAATTCAGAATAATCAATTGATAGGTAGCTGAATGAATGAAATGTTTGCTAAACAGCCCCTCTGCATTTTATTTCAAGTTAGAAAAGTTAATATGCTGTATAAGCTAGGATCTCTTACTATAACTCTTAAATGAAGCGCTCTACTATACTAGGCACCAAAAACGCAGACGTAAAACACGTAACTGAACAAGCTCTGAAAATTTAGAGAGATCTAGCATCTTTTTGTTTTTTTAGAAATCTGTGTACCTTCTACATATCGTGTATGCAGCGACTAAGCTTCGATAGATTGGTCAAAGCGTTTATCGGATAATTCTTAAGTGGAGTAGCTCCAGTGTAGTGTCAAACTAGACTAAGATCAACAGTGCCCTGAGGCATCCTAGATGGCACAGAGCGTGCTCTTAGCGTGAGCTACTTACCCCCGCGATCCCGTGCATATTGCATAAGCATAGGCCCGAAAGAATTCACAGCATAGTCCGATCGCTACTAACATGCGGTATCAAATGTAGGATTTGCCAAGCTTCCGAATATGTTGCAGCCAGCAAGGCTTTATGAAATTTTCCAGCGATCCGCTCCCCTTGCTTTTCCCGTGCGACGTTCAGGTAACCGTCCCCTCTTTCCTTCCGTTCTTCTTATGGTTCCTGTTTCCATAGACACCATACATATATCTCTTACAAGCAGGTGTAATCCAAAAATCACAGTACCAAACAGTTTACCAACACTACTTACACGATTCAAGTATCCTCTTCGAACGACAAGTCTTGCTCGCCTGGTATACTTACTCGACCCACCATGTGGTCGAGAATCAAACAACTTCACCTCGATGAGTTCCGCCTTGTATCAAAAGAGGGACTCATCCTGGTCGTTCTGGCATTTGTGGCACTCCAGATGCTAGTGGTTCTATACACCGCATTCTATAATATATTTTTTCATCCTCTGCGGCGATTTCCCGGACCAGCAGCCTGGATCGCTTTTCCAGTGCTGAAGAATGTATCCCAGATTCGCGGCAAAGCTGATCACAATATCGTTGCTCTTCATGAGAAGCTCGGGTCCGTGGTGCGAGTGGGCCCTAATACGCTGACCTTCACCACTACCACGGCTTGGAGAGACATCTACGGAACTGGTCATGCAGAGCTGCCTAAAGATATTGTCAAGGGAAGCGGCATGGAGGAGAGGCCTAACATTATCACGGCGAGTCCTCGTGATCATCACCGTTTCCGCAAAGCCATGGCACCAGCCTTCTCTGTCGACGCTCTGAGTCGCCAGGAACCTCTAATCAACAGTTATGTGGACACTTTGATCCAGAGGATGCGTGAAATCGCTCGTTCCAAGAACCCTATCGCAGATGTGTCAACTTGGTTTACCATGACCACCTTCGACGTCTTTGGGGATCTCTGCTATGGCGAGTCTTTCAATGGGCTGGCCTCCGGAAAGCAGCACCCGTGAACTAAAGCTATCGGTGATACCAAGTTCCTTATTCCTCTGCTAGTATTCCCCGGTGTCTCAAGGTTGCTGGTCTTTCTCCTCGTGCCCAAGAAACAGCGTACCTCATTGGCTGAGCATCAGCAGCTCTCCTACGACTTGACGATGAAGCGCATTGCCAATAAAGACCGCCACCTGCGCGGAGACTTCATGACATTCATGATGCGCTCTCAATCGGAAGACCATGGCCTGACAGACCATGAGCTAGCGAGCAATTCTGACATTGTCATCAACGCTGGTTCTGAAACCACGGCTACCGCGTTGACCGGCATCACATACTTCCTAACACGCACTCCGAAGGCTTTGGAACGCGCCACCCGTGAGGTTCGCGAGGCATTCGACAACCATGAAGCCATATGCTTTAAAGATGCCACTTCTAAGCTCCAATATCTCATGGGATGCATCGACGAGGGTTTGCGCCTGTACCCTCCCGTGCCTACGGCACTGGTGCGCCGCACGCTCCCTGGTCGACCTACGCTCATTGACGGGCATCTGATTCCTGAGAATGTGAGCTCTCCTCCCCCACCCAAATTTTCTTTCTCTTTCATTCTTGAGACTGTTGCTTACAATAACCATAGACCACGGTTGCCGTACATC
Source organism: Bipolaris gigantea (assembly GCA_030558545.1). Lineage (NCBI taxonomy): Eukaryota > Fungi > Ascomycota > Dothideomycetes > Pleosporales > Pleosporaceae > Bipolaris > Bipolaris gigantea. The sequence continues at coordinate 5,762 of JALPSE010000401.1, read as the reverse complement.
ACTTGGCCACATATCTTTCGGAAGATAATTTTCATGACGCCAAAAATTTCCATCCTGAGCGATGGCTGGCAGAAGAGTACTCTGATCCAAATTCTCCCTTCCACAATGACAACCGTGATTGCCATCGGCCGTTCAGCTATGGTCCCCGCAACTGCATCGGGCGAAATCTCGCCTATCATGAGCTGCGCTTGATCCTTGCTAAGCTTCTGTGGAACTTTGATATCTCACTTGCACCTGGCTATGAGAAATGGGGCGAGAAGCAGCGCACTTTCCAGTTGTGGGAGAAACCAAAGCTTATGGTGCAGTTCAAAGAGCGAAGCAAGGCATGTTGAAGGGCGTGCCCTATCCCATGGTCGCTTTGTCAATGCGATGTGAATGGAAAATGTCAAACGCCCACCCGATAAGAGGTTAAACAACCCCGCGGTAGCAGCAGTTACTATTAGCCGGCCTAGGTAAGATACTCATTGTGTTAATTATATCTATTACTACTATTAGTTATACATGGCTTTTGTACGGGTATAAAACCCGTAATTGTTTAAGGCTATAGAATATACTTAATACTATAACGAGAAGATGTGTAGAACAGGTCTTTGCTATATCTACATCTTCTTAGTCATATTCGAATAACAACTGAAAAAGCGATATTCTCTAACCCATCGTTACTGCATGTAAAACAGTTATCTTTTAATCGTTTTTGTACCTATTGAATCATTTATACGTGCACTTCTATTTCGACTCTGCGCGAAAAGAAAACGTGTAGATAATCGCCGTTGAATATTATCATATGGACATTGATTAACCAGCCTATTCAGAGATAAAATATATATACACTATAGCACTACGATTCTTAAGTATCATAGCGGGCCAAATATCAAGCTATGCTTAGTTCATAGCTGTTTAAACTCCTGTCACATTATCGTTTTACCTTTGCCATTCTCAACATTGGATCGTGACTCGGCAGAGAGATACGAAGATCGTTAATTGTAGTTCATTTCAACGAATAACTCGGCCAACGAGGATGGGTTGACATAAAGATTGTGACGACGATGCCAAGGAACAATAAATTCAATATGATCGTGATGCATGCTAAGATCTAGAAGAGACCAAGTTGAACATGCATCGGTGATGCTCTATGCTAAGGTAGTGGTTATTTACTTAGCCTCTCAAGTCGAACCCGATCTAGTAGTAGACATTTGTCAGCTCGTTTCAATTAGCACACTCCAACATTCTTCCCTATGTGCGGGGAAACGTTATGGGCTTGAGTTATCTAATGAGATGCAGCATCCCGCAGCGATAGCGGCTAAAGGTTCACTGTTATTAGTCAATTCTGGTTCGCCATGCTTTCCGACACAGAGGTGGAGACTCAATGTACTTGATCGCCATTTAGCATGAGTTTAGCTCAATTTTGCTTTTGGAATATGGAAGCTGTTGAATAGTATGATCTACGTACTGCGTAAAGCCACTAAAGTCTCTTACTGTGTGACGTCATAACCCATATAACGAAAACAATGCCTCGGACTGCGTGAGACATAGACTTCTCTGCCACCCTAATGATGTCATTATTTACTTCCAGCATGTGGAGTTATCAAATTAGGCTCAGTGGGTAACGGGCTATCTCCGGACGCAATAGATCGTTTGCGATGGCAACGGGCCGTCTACGGACTTACCCTATCCTCCGCGGTCACTACGGGCCGTCTGCGGACTTAATATAATGTCTACACATGTCGGTGTCGGCATGTCGGCTGACCATGGGATTTTAGCGCCGTACTATAGGCGGCGCACTAAGCTCAAGTCAATATGCGCCATCTGTATATAGATAGCGCGGCAAATTTTTTTGTTTTTATTTTTATAGCACGTTCACAACCTGTTCTTACAACTAGACTGGCAAATGGGTAGCAACCCACTTTTCTTAAAAACTCCATAACTCCTCAACCGCTAATCCAAATCGGGTAATTCTTGAACTATTTTAAAACGCTCACTAAGCGCATTCGATTATAAAATACATTACTAAGCCGTATCTCTAATATTCAAGAAGTTATTTAGCTACCCACCTTTATGACCCTATGGTAGGGTAGCTAGTTAGGTCCTTATACAAAATATTTTTTCTTTTTTCTCTAGCGCTAGTACCTTTAGAGTTAGCTTAGAGTAGTCCTAGACAAAGTTGTAGTGCCCAGAATGAGCTTTAAATTGAGCTACTAATTACCCTTTTTGGACTAGTATTCGCGAAGTTATCGGGCTACCCACCCTCTAGTCGCCATTTTCCAGGCTACTTACAACACCCTACTACCTACTATAATAATATATAATATTTTCTCTTTTCTTTAATTTAAACATGTTTATAATAAGTTCTAAATATATTTAAAGAGTACTATCCTAAAGATATCCCCCCCGCCCACCTCTAACGCGAAGTTAGTTAATAACTATATAAGTTATAGAATTAGAATATATTTATAACGTATTTCTAATATATTTAGCTATTATATATTAAATATGAGAAGCTTATAGGTATACTAGAGGGTATTACGCTCTACTCTAATAATAAGCCTACTAAGCTATACTATAATAAGGTCTATTACTACTTCTTTAAAAGTAAAGAGCTCTATAGAGTATAGAATATATTCTTAATATATTCTAATATTTATAAGCTAAGTATTAGTCTCTTAGCGCTCTACGCACCTATAGTAAGAATATGTATAGCCTTAACTTTAAGAAGTCTAAGAATACAAGTCGCTTTAGCCTCTAGTATATTAGAGATGCTAAAGATATATTATAAATATATTTTAAAGCTATTCCTAATACGTTCTAGCTTAGTACGATTATATTATGCATACTTACTACTATATTATAGTATAGAAGTAGTACTTAGCCGCTACTGTTATATATATACGCTCTAAGGCTAACTCTTATATTATAGTAGGCCTTAAGCTACTGCGCTATAAGACTAGTACGTATATTAGTTAAGTTAGTTATTTAAATATATTTTAAAGCTATTACTAATATATTTTAGCTCATCTAACGTAGATAATAAAGGTTATAAATGATACAAAGATAAAGTCTTCTTATAATAACTATCTCTTAGACGTTATAGAAACTACTAGTAAGTATTAGTAGAATATATTATAAACTCTTTCCTAATATATTCTAGTCGATTATTTCTATCTTAATAGTGACGCCCCTTATAAGGCGACGGCGGCATACGAGAACTATAGGTTTTAGGCTATTAATATTAAGAAGGTTAAAACTACTGCCTCTACTACTATCTCTACTACTAAGCCCGCTACTAAGCCTGCTACTAAGTCTGCTACTAAGCCTACTACTAAGTAGTTAAAATATATTCTCGTCTTATTAAGAATATATTCCTAGATTATTTCTAGATAGATATAGTCTAGTTCGCTAGACTCTAATAAATAAATAACTCTCTATAGTAATATATCTGTAATATATTATCAATATATTTATTTAAGTAATATAATTCTCTATAGAAGTTATACAAAATTAAAGTATTTTCTACTTAAGTAACTTTCTCTAAATATACAGCTCTTATATTGCTTGCTCTTATAGTAATTACAGACTATTATATACCTATTAGTATAAAGTAAAGTCTAGTATTTTTAGATATTAAGCTAGAATATATTTAGAATCTATTCTAAACTTGTTATATTATCAAATATATCTAGCCTTTAATCTATTTTCTTCTCTAATTATTCTTTTTATAGATTAGTACTTTAGGTAGCAGAGTAGCTAAATCTAGCTAGAATAAAACCTATTTTTATTTTCTTAAGTTATTTAAACCTATTCTAATTATATCTAGGTTGAGCTCGCTATTATTAGTAGCCTCTAGTAATAGAGTTTTCTCTTTTTAATCAGTAGAGGTCGTTAAATATGTTACTATAGTATTCTAAACTTATTTATAGAATATAATTTATTATATACTTATATAGAACTAGATTACTATTCTATACGCCGCGTATCTAAGCCAGCTAGTTTTATATAGCGTAGGACTATACTAAGTATAAAACTTTTTAATATACGTTAATAACGCATCCTAATTATTAAATCACCGCTAGAATAAGATTAAAATATATTAAGAATAGGTTTATAGAAATATACGCTATAGAGATTACTATCTATATTACCCTTCTAAAGAGCTCTATAGAATAGCTCGCCTAGATACAAAATATATCTATTAGATATACTAGAATTTTCCTACCTCAGCTCTAGAGCACTAGGCAGGATACTATCTAGTGCAGTATACGACTAGTAGATAGGCTAAATATAATTAGAACTTATTTAAATTATATTTTTATAGGCGCTATAAGATTACTTCGTTATAGATATTAATTAGTATAGTTAAAAAATTAAAGAAGGTAATAATTATAGGTACTAACGCGTTTCAAACGCGTTTCTTTATCTTATTTTCTCTAATAAGCGCTACTAGAATTAACGTATAACTACCCTAATAATCTAGTTTTAGATGATATATCTACATAATTATATGTAGAATATATTTAGAATAGGTTTATACCTCTCTCCCTCTACTACCTTCATTCTATCTCTAAGATATAGATATACTTCTTAAGCTCTAACCTTTCTTATATTAACTATAGTCTCTATCTCTCTAATTCAAGCTACTCGCGTTAGCTCTAGATATACCGCTATAATAAGATAGTCTATCTTTAGAGACCTTATATTAGCCTAGAATACGTTAGGAATATATTAGGAATATCTTTATCTGCTTACTTTAGTGTTAAGGCCGACTGCTAGATTAAAGGAGATAGTTAGATTAAAGGAGATAGTTAGATTAAAGGAGATAGTTAGATTAAAGGAGACCTTAATAGGCGTCTTCTTAAGCTAGCTTAAAAAACAGATCTAGTACCTTATAGAGAAATCTTAATTATTAGAATCTCTTTATCTAAATCTACTAAATCAATAACCTCTAGCTAGAACTTATTCTGTTTACATTTTAAATATATTAAAGTTGACTCTCTAATTCAAATATTAAACTTACTTTAATCTTTTCCCCTATTTAAGAAGTATTATTAACTAAATAAAGAATCCTCTCTATATATCTATTGGATACTATACTTCTTTTTTACTTTAAGCTCAAGTATATCTTCTTTATCTATCTACTCTGCGCTGAATATATCAGTAATATATTTATAATATATTTAAGTTTCTACGTACTTCTATATAGCCTTAAGAAGATAGACGTTCTTTCTAGTACAATACCTCTTTTAGCTAGCCTATTCTACAGCATTTATACATGTTTTTAATATATTCTAAACCTCTTCTATTATTCTACTATAATAATAGACGATTTTAGCTGCTATAACTGCGTTTTTCTTATTTTTAGCCTAGGCCTATATATTAGGCGATTCTTTATTCTCTTTAAACTTGATTAGAATATATTCTATATAACTCTATACTTATCTATACTAATAAGAAGGTTAAGAATCTCATAATAATCCTTACTTATTATAGCGTGTAAAAGGGATCGTATTCTTATCTAAATACTATCCTAAATATATTTAACTATTATCCTATAAGCTATATTAATAGTTTATAGTAGGTAAACTTAGTACTACTATGTACAGTAGGAGAGATGCTACCTCTAATTATAGAAGGCTAGATTAACAGAGGTAAGGTAGCGGCTAAACCCTAGCTTATATATGTTACACGGGGTATGGGTCTATACTTCTCTATCCTGGTCCGCACTAAGGCAGGTGAGTATTACGTTAGTGTTCCGTGAGGTAATTGTCTGG
>JALPSE010000400.1:9238-20487 GCA_030558545.1 Bipolaris gigantea | reverse complement strand
CCCCCCCCCCCCCCCCCCCCCCCCCCCCCCCCCCCCCCCCCCCCCCCCCCAAAAAGCAACCCCGGTGGAGGGCATTAGTTATTCAGGACCAATCCTTGTAATCAAAAGACCTTATGCACGAACTCTGGATGGTTCAGCAGAGAAACGGGTGATGGATGTGGGAAGCTTCACAACAGAAGCTTGTCTGGGCTAGCCGCTGGGGAGACTACCTGATGCGGTTTGTGCGTGAGATGCGACATGGGTAGCTCACACGAGCGGAGTTTCAGTATCCCGTCGTGTGCGGGTGGATTATTCAGCGCGGGTCATGCGGGCTTGGAATTGGATCTTCCGAGTTTATGTCTAGGCCGGCGAGTGCACTGCGTGGCTGCTCTGGATTCGAGGCGTGCATTTTGCTGGAATAGTAGATAGATGATGAGGTGTGGAGGGATGCGCAACCAAAGCGGCTGATCGCGGGACAGAGTCGTCACCACGTATCGTGGCTTAGCCTGCCCGATGACGTGCGTCATCGACCCGCCCGGGTTAACATTTCTCTGAGCGCAACAAATGCCAGAAGCGGCGAGATTTTGCCTTGAGCACACCGTCCGGGCCCCGTAAGGCGCGAGAGCGCGACTAGATAGGCATTTGTTATATGTAGAGGGGCATGCTCTTTTCTTCCTCAGTTTCCTCCGAGGAGCATACACAGCAATCGTATCCCACCAACCGATACCATGGCGGCCGTACACGTGCTCGATAATTACTACCTTGCGATCACCTTTTTGATTACAGTCGCCTACCAACTCTTCTTCTTCGCGATAGCGTTTTCGCTGAAATTCGACAAGCTTACTGATTTCGCCGGCGGCACGAATTTCATCCTTCTCGCTATCATCACGCTTTCCTTCAGCGAAAATAGGAATGAGCCACGCAACATCGTCGTCTCGCTCTTCATCATGCTATGGGCGGCACGACTAAGCGGCTTCTTACTTTTCCGTATCCTCAAAACGGGAAAAGACGATAGATTTGATGATAAGCGGGATAAATTCTGGTCGTTCCTTGGGTTCTGGGTCTTGTGAGTGGATGCGACTAGCCCTGCTCTGAAAGTGTTGTTTCTGACGAAAGCGTAGTCAAATGTTTTGGGTCTGGACCGTTTCACTGCCCGTGACGCTGCTCAACTCGCCGAATGTTACCAAGTTCAACCAGCCCGAGTTCGGGACGGGATGTGATATTGCAGGTGTTATCCTTTGGGGAATTGGATTCATCATGGAGAGCGTTTCCGACATTCAAAAGTATCGGTTCCGCACTGCACATGGGAGCGACGGTGCGGTATGCGATGTGGGATTCTTTGCGTGGACTAGGCACCCCAACTACTTCGGGGAGATGATTATTCAGTTTGGTGGGTCCTTGCGGTGCATGTGCTCTTGGCGGAGGCTAACAGTTCCCAGGTATCTTCACCATTGCTGTGTCGCCGGCAGCGTACAACTACGTCTCAGGAGGTGCCTACGATGCCCTCTACGCGTCGATTCTCGGGCCTTTCTTCCTGACCTTGCTTCTCATGTTCGTGTCAGGTCTTACGCTACAGGAACGCCCAGCGGCAAAGAAGAGGTACGAGAAGGGCAGCCATTGGCCTGAGTACGAAAGGTACCTCCAACGAACCAGCATCCTCATCCCCTTCCCACCGGCACTATACGCAAGAATGCCGGTATTCCTGAAGCGAACCCTGTTCCTGGAATTCCCAATGTACGTCTTCGATCCCACCAAGCACGCAGACCAGAGCAAAGCGCAAGCCCAGTCTGCAGAAGATGGCCACGCCAGGTACAGCGACGACCAAAGCCTTACGACTTGAGAAAACGCAGGTGATAGGGCTCTTTGTTTCGAGCTCTACCATTTTACGATACCCAATTATGCCCCGTTTCCTATTAGTTTTATTAGGGTCTTAGACCGTTGTATTGCGTAGGTAATAATAATCACATCACCCCCAGGCTTCTAAACAAGCTCTGTGCCACATCGAGGCGTTGGTACATGGAAGATGGCGCATTCTTGTTCCATTCAAATCTCAAGACGATCAGAGTGTGTGTTTGAAACAGGCATGGATAATGTGAGTCGAGTGTTTGGAAGGACGTGTGACGCCGCTATGTAACACGTGCTGTGTTGGCTAGGTTTAGTTCCCGTGGCACTACCAGTAACGGGGGGTTGTGATTTATCACCGTACCACGATACTTGAATTTGTACCTTGAAATTATGGCTAGTTATGTGGAGTGATTTCCTTGTTCCTGCATAGTTGACGAAATTGTTGTGCCTGCGTCAGGATCGACGACGACGACGACCAGGATTGGCAGATACGTCAGTGGGCCTCGTGCTTTGCAAACTTCTCCAGCAGCTCTTCCAAGTAAACCTTGCAACATCAGCCACGCTTCTTTACCCGTGCGTGTTCGCGTAAGATTGCCAGTCTTGAGGCTTGGAAACAGTGGGATGTAGGTGGCTTAGTCACTTGTCGAGCGAATCACTTAACTCTGGCTTATCAGGCGATCACCTCACGCCATCGCATAACCACAGACACGGTACAATGAGAGAGCTGCGTGTAGACGCGACGCTGCCCCTCATTGTTGCAACCTGTCTTGGCCGAGCAAACTTCGTTGAATGACTTGCAACCGCAGACACGCCGATGCCTGGTTTTTCATTGCGGGAGCTTATTTCATCCCGTGCTGCCAGTGGATGCAAATGAGATTGCGTCATTGCAGTCTCTTGGAGGTTGTCTCCCGACTGAGGGAATGACTATAAGGGATTTCGGGTCGCATCGCACTGGGCCGTTGGCATACTCTGATTTACTCTCTCAGTCGTAGGACCAGTTCTCTGCGATCTCAATCGTATACGTCTTGAATTCTAGACAAACCTCGAAGCAGCCAAGAAGGAAAAGATGGCTAGCACACCGATTCATTCCACTGGACGTGGAGGTTAGTCGCGTCTTTCCAGAAAGCACACATGTTTTGTAAAAGCAAAGGTTGACTGTTGTTCATGTAGGCGCTGGCAACATCGGCCAAGACGACACTGTCTATACTGACGGAGGCCTCCTTCGCGAAGGCATCCAAGGCGAATCTGCCCAGGGCGAATTCTCAACTGGCCGTGGCGGAGCTGGAAACATTGGCAGGTCGCCTCGTGTTGGCCCGCAGTCTGACGAAGGTCGCCCAGCCGATCTGGTACCTGAAATCAACCAGCGCAACCCACAGGAAGAGTTTCACACTGGAGTATGTGGCTTCGTTGTGCATGTATAGAAGACGAAGCTGACATGAAGATAGCGAGGCGGCGCTGGCAACGTCTACAAGGAGAAGCACGGTGGTCACTCTCAGTCCCCAGACCGCCAGGGCTTCGGCGACAAGCTAAAGCATGCGCTTCACCTCGACAAGAAGAAGGAGCATGAGCGCTCTCCTCTGGCGCAGAACGAGGCGGCTAAGTAGTTGCGATATACCCGGTTCCGCAACCGTGGTGGAGGATATAATAATCTAGTGAGCGTTTTGGGTGTCAGTGATACCTCGGGTCGTAGTCTCCTGGGCGAGCCGGCCTTATCTTTGCTTGAGTAACATGTTGAGATTGAAAAAACGAATACACTCCTTGACTGTACAATAGAAAGTGTCATGTTGCAACTGCGACGGAGCTCATACTAGCCAGCCCTCACTAGAATAGTGGGATGAAGGCCAGCCGCCCGGACCACGTGGGGTAGCTTCGCGGTCGCCCAACGCGTCATTTAGGCATTGAGAAAACCTCCAAACTTTGGCGCCTCAAAAACAGAGAGAAACGTATGTTTTAAAGACGCCATAATGAACTCCAATGTACAGGATCCAGACGTCCTCGTGCACTCTGACGACCCCGGCCACCCGGCAAATCACATTTGCACGCTCTGCGCAAAGTTCTATAACTTGGGCTGGGTACGAGCATTCCCCCCGTGAAATTGGGGGTCAGCAAGTGAAGAGGCGCCTTTTTTTGACTGCATTGCTAACAGTGAGGGTTGCGCCAGGTTACAGGCACTGGCGGAGGAACAAGCATACGCCATGAAGACAAGATATACATTGCGCCGAGTGGCGTGCAAAAGGAACTCATGAAGCCTACCGACATGTTTGTCATGGACTTCAATAGCAAGGAGTACCTCAGGAAGCCACAGGTACGAGTCACACACCTTCACATGAGGCTGGCGCGCACATCTGATTTCCACATCCAAGACCCTCAAACCCTCAGCATGCACTCCGCTGTTCATGGCAGCCTTTGAGCGCGGCGCCGGATGCTGCATCCACACGCATTCACAATGGGCGGTACTCGTCACTCTCCTCGTCGAGCGTGACTTCGGCAAGGACGCATGTTTTGAGATTGAAGAGATTGAGCAAATAAAGGGCATACCGAAGGGACGGGGCAAACAAGGGAACCTGGGTTACTACGACCGGCTGCGCATCCCGATTATCGAGAACACGGCGCACGAAGAGGATTTGAGGGAGAGCTTGGAGGAGGCGATGGAAAAGTACCCGGACTCATATGCGATTTTGGTGCGGAGACATGGAATCTATGTCTGGGGCGATAATGTGCACAAGGCCAAGACGCAGTGCGAGAGCATCGATTACATCTTGCAGCTCGCAGTGGAAATGAAGAAGCTGGGGCTACCATGGACCAAGTAGAGACATGGCATGGTTTGGCTCTTTTGTCAGTTTGAGGCGGCGGAGACGAAGCCGGTCAATTAGATAGTCGAATCTCATCCGAGAGGCCTTGTTCGAAGCGCAGCTCTGTAGCGTTCTTCCCGGTTGCGCGTGAGTTGTAGCCAGAACACTTACACTTGACGGGTCCGTAGTCTATTCGCAGGCATTGGTATCGATATCCAATAATTGTCAAGACATATGAAGGAGCGTCGGCGGCGAGTACTCGAGTTGGGGGGCGGAACCGGCGACGGTCTCAGCAGGGATGTAGAATGCGGGACAGCCGCGGACGTCCGCCTATACGCGACTGGCCCCCAAGCTCTATGTGTCCAGTTGAGCCTGCTGCACTGCACTGCACTGTTGGCGCCATATGCCATTGCATTGCTAATCTTGCCATTGCATCGTTGCACACTGCCTCTGTCGCCTCCCACGCCGCTCCTTGGGTTTTGATTCTTACCTTTGTGTCTTCGTTTGGGTTGGGGAGCCTCCGCCATCGCGGCGCATCGACGTGTGTTTCAGGTCCGTCAGCGTCATTGGGGCCGGTGCTTGAGGCTGTGAATTGTTGACCCGCCAGTTGTTCTCCCACATTCGCGCCTCCTCTCCCCCATCACCACACGCGTTTTGCCGTCGCCTCTATGCACCATGAAACCCATTAAGGGCCTTTTGCTGCCCGCCCTGCTGGCATTAGCACCCTCGCCCGCCACCGCAAAGGACGGCCCGCTCGTCGTGACGAAGCCCTTCCAAAATGAGCTCGTCAATCTCATGTACTTTGACGATTCCGGAGTCGCCTTGGTACAAGAGCTCGACACGGGCAAGATATACCGCTCGCAGGATGCCGGCAAGGACTGGGAACAGATAAAGGATATACAGGGACTAGGCATCATCAAGAATCCATTCGACAACAAGGTGGCGCTGGTACTGAGCGAGAAGAAGCATTGGATTACATTTGACCAAGGAGAAACATGGAAGAGCTTCGAGACGGAACTTGCGCCTTCGCCAGCAGGTCCAGTGGGCTGGCACGCGCAAGATAACAAGAAGATACTCATCAACGAGATTGAGAACTGCTTCACGGCGCCGTGTCTTGGAAGGGTATGCGTCTTGGAAGGCTGCTACGAGTCGCATTGCTAACCTGCGGCAGACATACTACACCACCGATGGGTTCAAGACTGAGCCCAAGGGCCTGATCAAGGACCGCCGAATGTGCCAATGGGCCAAGTCCTCGGAGAGATTTCTCGAAGGCGTCGACAAGCACGATGACCGTATACTATGCATCACAAGAGGAAAATACTCAGACAGGTCCAAAGACTTTAGACTTCTTGTGTCAGACGAGTAGGTGGCGACAGACCAAAGGTGAAAGCAGGAACTAACAGAGCGCAGCTTCTTTGAGCATATGGAAGAGCCCACCATGTCCTCTGGGCGCACTGTACAGGGCATGGCCAATATGGCCGTGGCCAAGGGCTACATTGTCGCTGCTGCCAAAGCCGAGCATTCGAGCGAACTCGCCCTCTACGTAACCCAGGACACCGACTCTTGGCACCACGCCCAATTCGGCGACCATAAGATCGAAGAAGATGCTTACACTATTCTCGAGTCCACAAACTACAGCATACAGGTCGATGTCATGACATCCAAGTATGTGACCATGGGCAATCTGTACACCAGTAACTCCAACGGAACATACTTTACCAAGAATGTCGAACACACCAATCGTAACGACAACGGATATGTGGATTTTGAGAAGATTGCAAACATTCAGGGTGTGGTGCTTGTAAATACAGTTGACAACTACAAGGAGGTTGAGAAGTCGGGTCAGACTAAGAAGCTTAAGTCGCGCATCAGTTTTGATGACGGCAGAACTTTTGAAAAGCTTACAGTCAAGGGTAAAAACGAAGAACTTCACCTGCATTCTGTCACCAATCTGCACAACAGCGGCCGCGTCTTTTCGAGCCCAGCGCCAGGCATTGTCATGGGCGTTGGAAACACGGGAGAATTCCTGGGCAAGTACACCGATGGCGACCTGTATGTTTCCGACGATGCAGGACTCACGTGGGAACTCGCGCTCGAGGAAGCGCACAAATACGAATTCGGCGACCAGGGATCTGTCCTCGTGGCAGTTTTTGACGAAGGTGACACCGACGAGATCAGATACTCGTTCAAGCATGGACGAAAGGATACCTGGAAGAAGATCAAGCTTGACTACAAGATCCGCGCACGTGAACTGACGACCCTGCCCGACTCGACAAGTTTGAAGTTTATGCTGTACGGGTCCAAGAAGAAGGATGGTGGCGGCCGCGAGCACGTCATCATTCACCTTGACTTCACCGACATGCTGAAGAAGTGTGGAGACGGCGACTTTGATGCCGAATGGTCTGTGCGAAAAGACGCAGATGGCGCTGCAAGCTGTGTCATGGGCCACAAGCAACTGTTCCGAAGGCGAAAGTGGGATGCCGAATGCTCGGTCGGCGAAGTCTTCAAAGACCCGGTTCCCACCTTCAAGCCTTGCGACTGCGACCAGTTTCGAGACTACGAATGTGACTTTGGCTTTGCCCCTGTTGGCCAAGGCAAAGACAAGAAGTGCGAGCCTGACGATTCGTTCAGCCTGCCAAAGGGAGCCTGCGAAGGAGATGCCAAGACGTACAAGGGCAGCTCTGGCTGGCGAAAGATTCCTGGCAACCAATGCAAAGGCGGAACGGATAGAGATAAGCAAGTTGAGCGCGAATGCAAAGCCTCGGAGAAGCGGCCGCCGCAGAGCAAGGAGATTACCCATGAAATCACCAAGTTCAAGGGTGGCGAGTTCGTGGAGCAGTACTACCTCGAGCGCAACACTCAAGGTGAAGACACTGGCAACGAGAGAAGCAAAGATGAGACAGTTGTCATGCTTACCGACGAGCGCACGGCGTACATATCGCACGACCACGGAAAGAAGTGGAAGAAGGCTATCGATGATGAAATTGTTAGAATCTACCCTCATCAGTACGAGAACAACAATGTCTACTTCTTGACTGCAGGAAAGAAAGTTTACTACTCCGAGGATCGCGGTCTCCATGACAGCATCCACTCGTTCAACGCGCCCGCTGTACCCAACAAGGAAATGTTGCAGATCATGCAGTTCCATCCTAAGCAAAAGGGTTGGATCATCTGGTTGGGTGGCAAGAACTGCGAAAAGGCGGGAGACAAGGAGTGCCACACTGTAGCCTACGTTTCGCAGAAGAACGGCGAGGACGACAGCTGGGAGTCTCTTGTGCCATACGTGAAGAAGTGCATGTTTGTCTGGCGCGAGACTGGGCGCAGTGTCAAGGAAGAGCAAGTATTCTGCGAACAACACACCAACGAGGAAACGAATGCCCCGTTGGAGCTCATCTCAAGTGACGACTGGTTCAAGAAGAAGGATGTCAAGTTCAAGTCGGTTGTGGAATTCGCAACCATGTCCGAGTTCATCATGGTTGCGACCAAGGCTAAGGACAACAGCTTACGCTTGGATGCCAGCCTGGACGCCAACACATTTGCCGAGGCCAAATTCCCTCCAAAGTTCTTTGACGTGCACCAGACTGCATACACGGTGCTGGACAGCTCTACACATGCAGTCTTTTTGCATGTGACGGTGAACCCAACACGAGACCAGGAGTACGGTTCCATTATCAAGAGCAACAGCAATGGCACTTCCTACGTCATGAGCCTGAGCGGTGTCAACAGGAACACTGACGGCTATGTCGACTTTGAGAAGATGCAGGGTCTTGAGGGTGTTGCTGTTGCCAATGTGGTCATCAACATTGCAGAGGTCGACAAGGGCAGCAAGAAGAAGAAGCAGAGTCGTATTACTCACAATGATGGTGCCGACTGGGAGGCCCTGCAAGCGCCTGAGAAGGACTCTGATGGCAAGCCGTACAAGTGTGACGTATCGAACAAGGATAAGTGTGGCCTGCACATCCACGGATACACGGAGCGCGCTGATCCCCGTGAAATGTACTCGTCTCCCACAGCAGTGGGCTTGATGCTTGCAGTCGGCAATGTCGGACCCGAGCTGACGACATTCGGCGAGGCGAATACCTTTATGACTACTGACGCGGGTATCACGTGGAAGGAAATCAAGAAGGGCACCTACGCATGGGAGTTTGGCGACCAAGGATCCGTCATTGTCATTGTCCGTCGGGGCGAAGACACGGACCACGTATACTACTCGCTTGACAGCGGCGTAGAGTGGAACCTGTACAAGTTCTCGGACCATAAGATTCGGGTCGACGCTATCACGACAGTGCCCAGCGATACGTCGCTCAACTTCCTTCTCTGGGGCAAAGATAGCAAGGAGCTCGTCGCCGTGAACCTCGACTTTTCTGGTCTCCCAGAATTCAGCAAGGAATGCAAACTTGATGAGCACGATCCTACTCGAGGCGACTACGACCTTTGGAGCCCTCAGCATCCCCTGCAGCAGGATGAGCCCGAATGTTTGTTTGGGCACGTAGCCCAGTACCACCGCAAGAAACGGGGGGTCAAGTGCCGGAACGCACAGCGCATTGATCAAATGCACGACATTGCACGCAACTGCTCTTGCACAAGGCGTGATTATGAATGGTAAGTTTGCGTGTCAATGTTTCTGACGCAGACCATGTTTGCAAGGCGGATGGATGCTAACGTCACACGCAACAGTGCATACAACTACGAACGCGACGCCAGCGGCGACTGCGTACTCGTACCTGGTCTCGAGCTCCCCGACGCGTCAGCCGTATGCAAAGACAAGGGCGTAAAAGAATACTGGTCCAACAGCCGCTTCCGCAAGATCCCCCTGTCGACGTGCAAGGGCGGAAACGAATTTGACAAGATCGGTGACGTGCATGCATGCCCTGGCTTCGAAGAAGATTTCCAGAGGAAACATGGCATCGGAGGCTTTTCCCTCTTCCTCGCCATTGTCCTGCCGTTTGCCGCTGCGGGCGGAATCGGATACTATGTCTGGCGCCACTGGGACGGCAAGTTTGGTCGCATCCGGCTCGGTGAGGGCGGCGGCAATGGCGTCTTTGATAGCGATGCGGTGTGGGTCAAGTGGCCCATTGCAGCGGTTTCCGGGCTCGTGGCCGTTATTGCTGCGCTGCCGCTGCTAGCGGGTAGTGCGTGGAGGTGGGCTGCTGGGCGTATGGGCGGTGGACATGGTGGGTATGGCGGTTACGGCCGGACGTATACTTCTCGAAGCAGTTTTGCTCGTGGAAGAGGGGATTATGCGGTTGTGGATGCGGATGAGGGGGAGTTGCTGGGGGACGATGATAGTGATGATGAAGTGTAAGGGGGGGTGGGGCATGGATGTTTTGCAAGTGGTAAACGGTCGTTTGTTACGTTTTTCCTTTTTTTTTCTGTAGTAAGGATGGGGAGATTGCCATGACATGGCACGGGGACGCGTAACAGCAAGCGTGAGGATGTAAGAGGGACTAGAGTCTAGGGGTTTTTTTTTTCTTGCGCCTCAGCATCATCCGACAAAAGTCATGAGTGTCGTGAGACGCGGAAACAAAGAGCCAATCGGGCTGCGCAGATTTACAATGTCTACCATGTATGGTACCAGTATTACTCGAAACAACACACAACCTGCGCGTTCTACTTTTTTTACAACTTTTTTTCTTTTCGTACCCTTGTTTGCTTGGACCCATGGATTACGCACCTCTGCAAGCAGCAAAACATGGGGGAAAACAAAAAAAAAGTACACTATGATTTTCTTGAGGAAAAGCAGCGGTAGGCACGTAGGACGGCAGGCGGGCCATTCGGCGGTAGGCCCAACCAGGAAAACAAAATTCCTGGGTTTTACCTATCCGCCAGCAACCCGCTCCCGTTTCACCTGAGCTGCTCAGGCTTTCGTGTGGGTAGCTGTATCTAGCTGCGCTTCGTTGGTTCCGGCATCGGTAGTAGAATATGCCAACACGAGTAGAGTTGTATAGAATTCCATCTTGTAGTTACCTTTAGGCTTGGATGTACGTAATTTGATTGGAGAGGAAAGAGGGTCGGGAGAAGCCCCGGTTGAATACCCTGACGCTGACTCGTACTCTCGCTCTTATGCTTACTCCTATTCTACAGCTCATTGTATACTCTTGGGGACTCGGATAGCAGTAGAATGAATGTCACTATTACACAAGTGAAGATTGTCTTCTTCTAGATCTCATTAGGCAATAGACTGAAGTAACAACACGTAGCTGTGTACACCTGTATACAGCCTTTTGTACCTTACCAGCGTGTGTCAGAGAAAGCACCCCATGTTTGTGTTTGTTCTCATGTTCATAAACAAGGGAGGTCTAGAACAGCTGGCACGCGCACCGGGTTTGATAGGACAGCGCGTAGACTCAGCAATTTCATTCTTCTAGTTCCGTGTTTGGGGATACCGAGAGTGGACCGAGGGGAAAAAGGATTCCGGCGTGTACCGTGGTCATCAATCCATGTGTTTTCTCTTACAAGGGCAAAAAAGCAAAGAGTGGCGTTTTGCATGAGGATTTGGGGGAGGGCAACCGTCCGTTTTAAACAGGTTTGTGTGGTTCATAATCAAGATCAATGACTGAGACGGGATATAGTGGTGCCGCGCGTTCGTACAAAATGACATTCTAGAAGAATGGAAAAGGACATGGAATAGAT
>JALPSE010000399.1:13986-25595 GCA_030558545.1 Bipolaris gigantea | reverse complement strand
ATTCCCCCCCCCCCCCAAAACGCATGTGGAGATAGAAATGGGTAAAAAAACAAAAAAAACCTGGATGGGCATAGTAAGCGAGGGTGCAAAGGTCCCTGTCTACGTGGCCCAACTTGACTGACGCTCACTGAGTAGTAAAGTTTTGGGCAGCGGCAGCAACGTATCCCACAGACCTGGCAGAATCACCATGTGTGGCATGGTGGAAGCGGTTGTACGCAGCATCGTCATCACCGTCTTTGCATCACATGATGCTACCTACACAGTTCGTTTCCGTAGGCTAGTCGTAAAGGAGAAGGCGAGAGCCTCCAGACCTCCACCAGGCCACGGCCGTTTGCCTTTCTCTTGCTGCCTCACGCATGACACTGCATCCGAATATCCGAGCTTGGACAGGCCCGAACCCTACACCCATACCCATTCCCATCTAAGGATATGCACGGTTCACGGCGTCGACCACGCGGCAAGGACCAAGCTTGCCTGTCACAAGGACATGTTGCGCACAGAGCTCGCAAACAAATCAAAGGATACCACGACATGGATTGCATTCACGAATCGACCATGAGAATGACTATCTTGGTCAACTCGCTCTTTATTTTTCGGCCGTGGCCCAACTAGTAATACTACCGCGTCACCCACCCCCTAGAGCAACTGCCTGACGAATCCGCTTACTATTGGTAAGCGAAGCAATCGAAAGGGTAAAAAAGAAAAGAAAAGAACAAAAGACGTCCCCGCAAGCAGGGTCGGGCAAGAGAGAAGGGGATAGGACCCGCGTGCTCTGTTTCCCCAACAATGCAGCGATCGTCCTATGCCCCCCTCCCCTTGGCTCTTCTAACCGAAGCCAAGCTTCCTTCTCCTGCTCCCGCGCATTCCCATTATGCAGGCCAAGCCCGACTCCAACCACCAAGAAACAAAGAAAAGAAGAAAAACGAAGAAAACAGAATTTGCTGAGCCGAAAATAGGTGCCAGGATAGTCTGTGGGGGTTCAAGAAAAAAGCCGACCTTTTGTTTTTTGGACCCAGAAAGAAGTCCCGGAGTCCCTTGTCTCTCTCTCGCTCTCTCGCTCACTCACATACACACACATACGGTCATTCTTCTCCCATCCATTCTGTCGGGCCGAAAAGAATCGAAAAAAGAAAGAAAGAGCAGGGTATCGCTTCTCTGAGAGAAATTGACAAAGAGAGAAAATGGAGGTGCTTGCGTCATGTCGTGTTGGACTGCGTTTGGTAAAGAGGAAAAAAAGGGTTAGGCGGTGGTACAAAGAGAGGAGAGGGAGAAATGACGGATAATGATGTCACTCCTTTTTCCTCTTCCTTGTCCCTTCTTCCGTGGGCGGAATGAAGCGAGTCGGGAGGTAATTTCCATCTTTCTGCACGGCTGAAAGGGACCTCCTCCACCTGGCTCTCCGCTCGCTAGTTTCGGTTTGATGGTGTCTTGGAATTTTGTGGGTTTGGGCGGCAAAGGCCCTTTTGTCGTCATTCTCCGCTCTGTGTGTGTCTGTGTGTCTACTCTACTCTCCACCTGGGACGGGTGATGAGCTCATCACTCCTCGGACTCGACGCTCTCGACGCTTGGCGAAGGAGACGAGTCGCGGGTGTATCGTGAGGAGAGGGTTGGGCTGGCAATGGGCTGTTGGGAGATGGTGGACTCGTTGTCGGAGGAGAGGTCTTCAATGGGGAGGCGGAGCATCTGTCCTCCAACGAGGTTGGGGACGTAGACGTATTGAGGTGCTGGGGAAGACATGGTGGTGGTAGTGGTAGTAGTAGTGGCAGTAGTAGTGGCAGTAGGTGACGGTCAATGGATTACGGTCTGGATGACTCCAAGATGAGGATGTCGAGTACAGGTAGAATAAGTGGATGGTGTTGTGGCTTCCAAGTCATGGAGGCAGAGGGGACAAGCACCCATCTATATACTGTCAACTCTCAGACCACCCCGGCCAAAACAGAGGCCCTATCGCTCTCTCAACGACACCGCCCATGTAGCCCACACCAACCCCAAACCCTATCCCCGACAATCCAAGCACCGCATACCCACCCGGTCCCAGACGCAGCCAACCAGCGGCCCCATGTCCACCTAGGGCAGCGGGGCACTATCTCCGTCTCCTCCGCCTAGCAGCGCTGATTCGGCGTCGCAGCTGCACAACGCGTGGCAAGTCTCCCCGATGCAGCTCCAGTGTGCCGACTTCTTGCGTCCGGCCCACGGCGATAAGTGGTTCATGCGCGTAGTACGTTGTTCAAGGCCCCGCACTCCCATGCCCATGTCCATACCGCACATCCCACTCGCCTGGCCCCAAAAGCCCATACGATCGCATTGCCTCTCTCTCTCTCCCTCCCTCTCTCTCGTCTCTCCGTCCGCGTTCCGCCAGCCAAACCCAAACGCCAAGCCCGGGCGCCTAGTCCTCGTGATGTTAGCGCCGCCCATGTCGCACCGTCCGCAGGCCTAGACCTTCTTGTCCACAGTGGCCGTCTGCTAAGAGCCGGGGCAGCACAAAAATCCCATCATCGTCATTTACTTGGCCCTGTCTGTCTGTCTGTCTGTCTGTCTGTCTGCCTGGCTTGCCTATGCGATAGGCGGAGAATGCCCGTCTTGGCCATGTATGTGTGTGTGTGTGTGTGTGTGTGGTGCCTAGTACGAGCCTTTTTCTCGGTCCTCTCCCGGATCCAGGGTTGGCGATCGACATTCTCACCCAAAGAAAAAAAAAACATGGTTCGTGATGAAAGGTCGGGTTTTGGCGAACAAGTGCTGGCTCGCGTGGGTCAGTGCGGTCTCATGTTCCGACTTTGCGTGCATGCTCACAAAAGACCGAGAGACGAGTCAAATGGCTTGTTTTCGATGGGCAGGAATGGTGCAACATGTGTACGACGGTGTTTGGATGGAGATGAGCTGAGGTGGACATATACACGCACACAAAAAGGAAACAACGTGTTGCTGTCCATGCTGCTGGACATGGCGTACGGTTCACGATGACGGTTGTGGAGTTTTGGCTTGGCCTGCCATCCCTGATACCCTGCTCCTGGGCATTTTGGGGCGGGGCCGAGAAATGCGCCGAGGGCTTCGATACGATTCGGTTCACAGCTCGCGATGGCCGTGGCGATTGCTGAAGAACACGTAGGTAGTGTACATCAACCCAAGTACACTAGCTGTCCCTACAAGACGTGATGCTTTTTTCAGCTGCGCACTCTTGTACGACTCGTGTAGAGGGTACCGAGACACTCGTTAGCCCCGCCCTAGTTTATTGTTGTGCACGGTTGGGGCGCTGAGAGCCATTGATTTGTGGCGTTTTTGCCTTTGCCATGCTACGCATCGAAACCTCGTCTAGAGTTGCAGAGAGAAGCAGCCCAAGAAGTGGTCTATCGAGCGTTTTTGAAATGATGGTAGGATTCCATTCATTCACTGTCTATTGAATCGCCATCTCCACTCAACTCAACCCTCGACAACGCTACTCAACCAACGGCTATCTACCTTGCCACCCCAAGCCTCAACCTTGCGTACATGGAATACCACCGAGAACCCAAGGAATATAACATCTACCTATGCCAGGGAATGCATCCAAGAATCTCCGCCAATACTCCGCCCATATTCCCCTTTCCTCAAAGCATCACCATTCCAACCATAACCCTCTTCCGCAGTAACTGGGCACGCCCGAATCACCTCTACAACATCAGGTACAACCTGGGGTCATAGGATACAACAACCGAATGCTTGCTTTTCCCCACGAGTGGTACGTTGGCTGCGCCAGCGAGAAATGGGGGGGGGAGGGAGAGGGGTTAACTAGCGCGACCAAACTTTGTGATCATTCTTAGTTTGCACGAGAAGAGCAGTAAGAGAAGATTGGGTTCTGAACATGGCTTTGATAAAGTAAAAAAAAAAACAATACAGATGTACTACGAGCAAGCACTGACACGATTTTTGTGGCCAAGGACGTGATTCCGTTCTATACGTTCTACCCAAGTTCGAATTGACTTTGATGTCGCATTGACCCGCTGCGTATGCTCCAGTGCTAACAGCGGATGTGAGGCGGGAGTATCCGCGACAAAGTTTATCTAGTTAAACTGGTGTTTGTTTTGTCAAAACGCTCTCATGTCACGGCCCCGACACCAGAAGTTGTGACAAGAAGCAATGCCTTGGTCGAACTTGGGATTTGATTACAGGGCTCCAGTGAAGGACTAAGGCGCGTCATGAAACAGA
Organism: Bipolaris gigantea; assembly: GCA_030558545.1. NCBI lineage: Eukaryota > Fungi > Ascomycota > Dothideomycetes > Pleosporales > Pleosporaceae > Bipolaris > Bipolaris gigantea. Next base: position 21,413 of record JALPSE010000399.1, on the reverse strand, counting down.
TGCTATAGAACCCGCTAAAATATCAATCTCCGCTCGGATCGAGCACCGAGTACGAAGAATGCTAAGCGCATCAAGACAAGTTGATAATTACGACAAAAGCATCCTGTTCCCACATGTTCAAAGTGCCTATACTCCTCGCTACTACCACGCCCATATATCCAAAACTAGACAGCATCATCATCATCATCATCATCCAGTCTCGCTGGCCTAACCTTACTAGCTCCAGCGTCCCCCTTATTCCCCTTCCAGCCCCAAGGAACATCGGCCATGGTTTTATCCTCGTCCTTGCCAGGCCACACGATCTGTCCGAGGAACAGTGCGCGAGCACAGAACACGGCCGTCATGAGCCACATGATCACAAGCAATAAAGTCAGTGCGCTCGCCACGCCATTAATAGCTTCACTCCTAAGCACCTTCCCTGCTTGTATCGTCGCGAGCGTGAGTCCGGCATTTGGGAAAATAAATGCCCACCAGTTTAGCGTAAAAGACATTTTGCGGGCTCCGACTAGGACGGCGATGGTGGTAACGAGGAAGAACCAGTAGGCGAACAGGATAACGAAAAGACCGGCGACAATGCCGATAATGCGCAAGATTTCGCCGTCTGCAACAGAAATAGTGGTCAAGTAGTTTGCTGGGACTTGGTTTGGTGCTTGATCTGCAAGGGAGAGTAGTCCAGCAGCAGTGTAACCTAAAATTGTCAACGCGGCAACGACGATGGGTCTATTTTTGGCGAAGAGTAAAGACTTACCCGCTGGACCAACCGAAACAAACATGCCCGGTCGAGTAGATGGAGATGGCAAAGCATGCGTCATAAGACGCTGCATGTAAAGACCATAGAGCAAGAACGAAACCAACCACGCAAGTCCCTTGAACATGATAGCACTCACGAAAATCTTCCAACTCGCACCCGGAGGCTGACCAGGTAATATAGTCCCAGCCAGCGTTCCCACTACAAGCAGGGGGTAAATAGGAAAGATCCAGGCAGGAACAGCATCAGCAACATCAAGTCGCTCGAGACGGAAAAACATGGAATACTGCAGCAGCCCGACGAGAAAGGCTGCAGAGCAGTACATCCAGTACGTAACCTCGAGTCCCTTGGTCATCCACGGCCCAGTCACCGAGTCAGCGTAAATGTACGTGCAATTCAGAATCAGCGCGAGGGACACCCAGTACGTTCCGAAGAAGAGGCCTTCGACTGGATGATGCAGGGACCCGAGGAGCTTGCGGGGAACGAGTAGAAAGCGGGTGAGCATGCATAGGTTGAACAGCACGAAGAGGACTAGGTCGAGCATGAAGACAACTTTGCCGATAGTTTGCAGCCCGGTAAATTTGTTCGGCGTATTTCCTAGTACCACACCAAGGGATCCTGTAGACATGGTACACGCGAACCATGTCCTTATTATCGTATTAGCTTACTTTCCGAAGCCTTAATTTTTTTGGTTTTCGGGTACGTCAAACACACCATGTGAAGTGAGCAAGTCGATCACGAAGGCCCACCTGCTCCGGCGGCTTCTCCTTCTCCTCATCATCCTTGTATTGGTGGTGCCTCGTATCGCGAAATCTCATGGTTCTGACAATCAGAAAACCTTACACGGCGAACAAGAAAAAAGAAAAAAAAGAAGCGTCAAAGTAGCGGCGGTGCCCACGTTCCAGATAACAGTGCAGCTCATGACCCTTATCAACCTTGCTGTCGAAACAAGCTGCGCATCATTCGTCATCAGCCTTTCGCTCCATTACTGAGACTTTCGGATCGCCGGCACAGCGAGCATTTGATCGGGCATGAGTGTGGGTGGAGCCTAGGGGATTTTTTTTTTGGAGATGATATGATGTCATTGGGAAGGCGCCGAGCGTGGGGAGTGGGTTACGTCAGACCTGACTCATTTGCTGGGGCTTTGGACCAGAACATGCATGTTTTGTAAAATTGCCTTTTTGGGATGAAGAGGCCTTTAGATGTTTCACGTCTAGTGGTAGAGCAGTGGGTGATGGTGTTGCGATAGGATCGAGTAGCACAGTTGCCAAGACGTACCATGCGACCCCATGGCCGTTGCTGATCGCCAGTGTTTTTACCTCGCTTGTATGGTCTACTCGAGATGGGATCAATAGTTTCAAGAATATCTGCTACTGTTCGTTGCATCGATGCTACCATGGTAACATGGAAATGTCACCTCTAGCTAGCGATTCATCACGTGAGAATGACAGGTAACAGTAAGCGAGGGAGGGATTTCCCTTGCGGCAGAGAGAAGAAAGAGTAGATGTATAGGGCAGAGTGAACTGCTAGATGAGCCAGGATGATGGGTACAGAGCCGTATCTCTCTCCATTGCTGTTCCAAAATACCAGTCAAGTCATGGACATGGATGGTTTCACACCGCTGGCTTCACCATTTCCCTTCCGCATTCTCGACCTCACAGCTGAAGAGTAGGTACATTGACATATGTATTGGCCTAGTACACTCGGCTATTCGAGCGGCATGCCTTTGTGGCTTGGTGGGTCGTCATTACAAGTACATGTTCAGTTGAGGCTGTCACACTTCAACCATATCACCAAGTACGTACCCTTGACAAGTCCCACATGTTCATGTCAACGTACTCTATGTCTATGTACATGCAGCTCTAGACGCCTTATTACTACTCCCTTTGCCATGGCTAGCCCATGAATCCAAGCTGTCTTTTCGTCTGAACAACAACCACTCCAACAGAAATATCCCATGAAGACCCAAAGCCAAAAGAAAACGCCACTCGTAATGCATATGCAAGGTCCATGATGCAAGTCTTGTGAGGAGAGATAAGGAAATGGATGCAGAGAGACGAAGCGAAAAACAAAAGGAGAGATGGAAGGGCAAGGAAAACGTGGTACACGGCTAGGCAGCTAGCCCACACCACTCATTACACCACCGCCAGACCAACCAACACAGCCAGCATGCCGGTGATGGCAGCAAAACCAGCACTGCTGACAGACCTCGAGGCAGCACTACTCTTCTTGGACTGTGTGCCGTCCGGCTTGATTACAGCATTGACACCCAGCTGATTTCCAATGTTGGCAACGACAGCCTCACTATCCCGGACAAGGACAGTAATTTTGCCGGAGCCGTCAGCGGTAGTGACGACAACAGTACCGTCGACGACAGAAGGTTCGCCGGTAACGTCGTCGTACTGGATGCCATTCCAAGTCACATTGGTTTGGGAATCGGCGCCAGGGGCGGTCAGGTAAGAAAGGGAGACTTCCTTGTTTGCATTCTCCGAGCCAAGGTTGAGGTTGAAGGTAAAGCTGCTCTTGGTCGAAGTGGAGGCATTGACTTGCTTGGCATTGATCATGGTGACAGACTGCAGCTTGTCGTTTGCGTAGGCGCTGTACACGCGGATGCGACCGTCGTAGGCAGCACCGACATTGCTTGTGCCTTCGGCTTTGATCTGGGTAGTTCCGTTGCCGTTACCAATGATTTGGGCAATGGCAGCGTGGGCATAGTATTGAGGGCGGACAAAGCTAGTGTCGCGGCCGTACATGGGAATGGGTTGCCAAGCACTGGCGTTTGAGTTGTCGGTCATGTGCATTTGTACAGAAGAGATGCCAATGGTGGCGGCGTAAAGGAAAAAGTTCATGGTCCAGAGGGCAGCGCCAAAAACATCGCTGACAAAGGGCATGCCAATCGGGCCTACGGAGCTCATTTCACGCAGGACATAGGGGAGGCCGGTTTTCAAGGCGATGCCGACTTGCTTCTCCCAGTACTTGAACTGGACATTAGTAGTGTCGAGATCCATTAATTCATCAAGGGTAAGCGGAGTGGGTGTAACTCCAATGACTGCAAATGGTTAACATGGCTGGTGGCTGGATGGGGGCGAACATGCTGACATACAATAGTAGTAGTCGTGCTGGTTCCAGGCAGTGAGGAAGTTGTCGCCGTTCCTGCCCTTCATGATGCCATCGTCGACCAGCTGGGCAATCTCAAAGGTGGTGCCGATGGTAGAGGCGGTTGCAGGAGCTTCGAAAAAGGACGAAGGGAGGCTAGCATTCTTGAGCACTTGCTCGTAGACAACTTCACAGCGGTCGAGCCATTGGGTCGTGTATGCGCTTCCGCTCCATGCGCCAGCACGGAACATGTTCTGGAGCCACAGGTCGGGTTCGTTGCCAACTTCGAATGAATACAACTTGACGTTTTTCATGCCGTCGACAGCGGCCTTGGCCATGTCGGTGATGCGCGTCTCCCAGTCGCTTTCCATGTAAGCCATGTTGAGGCCAAAGGTGACGGGGGTATCCTTGGGGAACCGGTCTAGGGCAGTGAAATAGTTGGGACCAATCATCATCGAGTCAGCAGCCTTGGCGCCCTGTGCTTGTGAGTTTTTGTTGGCGTTGCATGCAAAGGCTTGGTTGTCTGGCTCGAAAAGCATGTAATCCTGCGTGTTTCCCCCGAGGCGGATGTGAGGGGGGGCGCCCGAGTAGTCTGCGAGGTTCTGTAGGAGTTTGACAGAAAGCTGGTTGATCTGGTCGGCGCCAGTAAAGGAAAACAGGTTGGAGGGCTCGATGCCGAAGCCGGCGAAGGAAGGGTCTATGTAGTCGGAGGCATCTCTGGGGGCCTTTGTGTTTGGCGATATGGATAGGGACTGGGCAGCAGCGGCGGGCAGCGAGAGCATGGCCACTGCGAGGGTGGTGGCTGTGGATCCTGGGGACAACATGGTCACAGCGTGGGACCAAGAGCCTCAATGGCAGCCAACAAGCGGGCGGTGGTCGTGGACGAAGGGACAGGCGCGCGAAAAACGAAAGACGGTAGCAGCAGCAGCAGCAGCAGCAGCAGCAGGGGAGGGTGGGGCCAAAGGGGAAATGTACGAGCGTCGAGGGTAGAGTGCAGGCGGGAGGCCGGGGGGGGGGGCGGAGGAGCAGGCTTATCAGAGCCGTGGGGACTATGTTTGGATGCAAGTAGGCAAGCGGACGGAGGAGGGCTGTGAAGGCAGTTGATTGCACTTGACATGCGTCACCCCCCAAACTGGAAGCCGCTGCGACGCCGGCCGCCAGCCAGAGCGTACCGGCTTTGACTCGCATGACATCACGACGCGCCCTCTTTGACGCCGGCCGAAACAGCAGCGGAGGAGGGAGGCCCAGTGCGAGACGGTGGCCAGGTGGGCCCCGGATAGTGGTATTGCGCGTTGTGCTGGGGAGGAGAAGAAAAATCCGCGTCAGCTCTGGGCGACATGGTGGACCAGAAGGCCACCACGCCCGCCTTGGCCATGCCTCGCATCTGCAGAGCCGCCAATCTGACGCGCCATCGGCCCTAGCCCGCCCGCTGCTTGGGCATTGCATGGCAGCCAGCCTGATACCGGGACTTCTGTGTCGGCTCCGGCGTGGGCGTGGGCGTGTGGGCAGGAGAGTCTTGTTTCCCCTCTGCCCCCTTCTCGTCATGGTGTGCGCGCTGCCTTGGTCGTGTTTCCCAAGCCGGTGGGAAAGGCTTGATTTTATTGCCCAGCCCTGTTCCTGCCCATGCACCACTCGCTCCTTCCGCCTGCAGTCACCCCACTTTCCGCTTTGGCCACCAGCCACCAGCCACCATCCGCATACATGTACACAGGGACACCCGCCACATGCTCGCTCTCCTCTCCTTTCGCCATGACCGCTTGCCTTCACCACCAACATGGTCTTGTTCCTCCTCTACCCACCGGCGCAGTCTAGCGCCCACGTGTCCACGACGCCGGATGAGCAGGCCCTCAATGCCTTGCTCCAGTCGCTCGTCCGAGTAGGTACTCACGCGCTGCTTCACCATGGCCACTAGTGCCGTCCGCTCTGCTGCTCCTAGCTCCCTGCATCCGATTATAGTAGCATCCCGAGTCGTGCCACCACCGCCACAGTCGGATGCTGCGGATGCCTCGCGCACCGACGTTTCAACTTGATCCATCCGCACCCGCACACCCCGCTACCACTGTCCCTCTCGCTCGCTTCCTGCAATTCTACGCCCGAGCCGGGAGCCCTGATGCCTCCTCCACGATGCACTTGCTTTTTGCTCGCTCACGTAAACCTTGTGCGGCCAGAGTGAGCATAGCGCGAGCCTGCAGCATGGGAAAAAGCTTGTTTCCGACGCATCTGCCAGTCGGTTCGCGGCTCAAAGTTTAAATAGCATCGCCGCCATCTATGCAATCGCGCGTCCTTTTCTCCTGACCATGACGACATGGACATTCAAATCAACGAGTATGCACAATCTGCGCTTGACACGTGCTGATTGGCCTGGAATTTCTCTATGCACACGCACATTGCCTGTCTTGTCTTGCACTCCAATATCCACCTACTCCCACAGCAAACTGGTCGCTTTCTCGTGCCCTCCGCTTCCTTGGTAGCCAAGACACAAAGCCTTGCTAAATCTTCCCCTTGAGCAAATTAGCCATCATCTCGCGCCCCGTAATCACCGTCGTGCGCCACAAGGTCGGGAAATCCAGGGTACTCGTAAAAGCTATCAACAGAAACCAAAAAAGTCAGCCACAACTTTCTCAACCAAAAGTTTCTTCCTCCTTGGCCCAGGCTTTGCCGACAGGGGGAAGGACTTACTATCAGCATATCCGAATCCCAACATGGGCGGAATCCATCCCCTCGCATACTCGAGCGCAAAGCACTCTCCATCCATCTTGTACTGCTTCACCTCGCCGCGGCGAAGATGATGCACGCTACCCTGTGGATACCTGTTTCCCATGGTTGGTCAGCAAAGACCATTCATACTAACCTTACAAGAATGCTCCTTCCTTCCTAGGAAAGCAACGTCAACCAGGACAAGAAGAAAGCACCAGACTCACCTCTCCGCCTCGTAAACCCCTTTACCCGGCGCATACGCCAACTGCTCCCCCTTCAATATGTGAAAATAATCATCCGCCGTATGCCGTCCCGTATGCCCCTCGGTCCCGACCGGCGTCCCAAATACAATCAAGTACTCCGTCACACTGGCATGGATGATGTACATGGCCCCCATGGCACCCCCCGCATTATTAAACACCCACTCCTCGTCGAGATTGACATGGGCAGGGTGCGACGCGGACAGCGAGTCGACAATGTAGGATACGACGGCGGCGGTGTCGTTGCCGTGGCGCTCAATGGCCGAGAGGCTGAGGGCGTGCAGGGCGGACGGGGTGAAGATGTAGAAGGAGTCGAGGCGCGACTCGAGCGTGTACAAGAGGCTTGTCAGGGCGCCGAGCACGAGCGAGAGCGTGACGAGGGCGTGCATACTACTCTTTCTAGATGTTTTTGTTCTTGTTTTTGGGAAGAAGAGAAGAGAAGAGAAAAAGAAAACAGTCGTATGGAAATGAAGTAAACGTGCGCACGTATCCCCGTCACCCCGTTGATACCGACCTGTGAGGAATTGTCCGCATGGGGGAGGCCCAAAGCCCCGAAACCCCGGAATGCTCCACTCGCACAGTGGCTTGCTCAAATCAAACCACATCCGCCATTCCCGTCTTTCCCC
>JALPSE010000398.1:0-10492 GCA_030558545.1 Bipolaris gigantea | reverse complement strand
CCCCACCCCCCCCCCCAAGCCCTCGCCGACTGATTCCATCTTCCACTACGCCTCCCCCCTCCCCTCCCTCGCGAGCATGACGAGGCTGGCTGCGTGAACCTTCGTTCGGTGCCTGCAGCCGACACCAGCACCATCACGCCGCCAGTCACGGCGCGGTTTGGCAATACCTGCTCCCCCCATTGTGCGCCTGGTTTCAGCCAAGTGCCTCCTCCAGCTGATGCGGCTCCAATACACCATGTCCTGCACTTGACCTCTTTCCGCCATGACATTCGCCACACGCTTCGGACACCAAAGTAGTCGTTTGCTAATACACGACCATATGATAGTGACACGCTGGGATATCGCGGCCCTCCAGCCTTGGCTCCACTCCCAGTCCGCCAATCTCGATATTCGCTCGCCTGCTACATCTCTGCATTTTCTAACCCACCCGGCCTCGTGCCGGCCTTACTTTTCTTGGGCCCCCTCAGACCTGATACCCATCTGCCCGCATGCAGCGCCGTGGGGCCGCCGTGCGCTTCCCAAGTGCGCAACACTGCTCGGAACTACGTCATTGCCAAAGCTGCAACTTTGGCACCATCCGACCAAGGCCGTGTTGCCATGAAACTTTTTTTTCCATACAGAGCCGTGCATCGTCGTCAAGCCCGCCTGGCTGACCTGGGGCCCAATACTCGACTCAGCAGTCCATGTCACCAATTCCTGCATCACCTGGACCCTGTTGCCGCCTGACGGCACGCCATGGCCCATTCCAGCAACTGTGAACTTCAAGCTTTCCCACTCGCTTAGATGAGCAAAGCCGGCCTGAAGATCCCATCATCAGCTCTGGTGAGCACCTCCACGCCCACCAAGGCCGCCTGTCCGGCTCTGACGGCGCTGCAAGGTGGACGAATCCCAGTCGCGAGCGCCTCGGTAGACACAATCGCCAGGCCACTATCCTCCTCCTAACCAAATGGCACGCGCAACCATCACAGCCACGCTTGCATTTGGCATAGTCCAGCTCCTACATACTTTGCTTGCTGCCACGAGATTGGATCCATGTACAAAGAAAAGCAAACACTCTGCAGAAGGCATGGGAAGCCGGCAACGCCGATCGGGAAATAGCCATCTCTGCCGCCTGCAAGCTAGCATGCTCTTGCTTTTTACCCACACATCTCTGCTATACTCCAACCACCCCCAGACGTCGCCATCACTATCGCATGCCTCACTACCTTTCAAGAGTCGCATGTTACTGCTTCGGGTAGACTATACCTCTACAAAGCGTGACACTTTGCTTTTGCGCGCTAGTGCTCTAGTCCACATACCCAAAATCGACCGATGGACTTTTTTACGCGGACAAGACGTCTACTACCTACCGCCAGGCACAATGCCACAGTAGTTCCCATCGCCCAAACTAACCGCCCTCGTGTCCTTCAACGTCGTTGAGCAGAGCGCACTTTGGGATCACTGTCACCGCCCTACACCGCCCTTTGGGCGTTAATTCGCGACAGCATCGACCCCCCACGTTCGGGAGCTAGTCGTCCCTAGCCTACAATGAAGAGCAGGGCCTCCCAAGCCTCAGCATTGCCGCTCCGCGACAAACAACACCATAGCAGTGGAGCTACAGGTTTGTAATACCCATTTTCAAGTTCCTTGGAATAGCTCACCCAAGTCTCCGCTTTCCTGGCGCATCATTCGGCTCTTCTATGTCATGCTGTCCTGCATTTGGTCGGAACACGAATCGCCATTGGTCCCATGTTGCATACGAGGCGCTCACCGCCGTAGTGGAATCATCGCCAAAACGTCGGCAGCCGATGCCAGATTTCAACGCACATGCCGATACGCCCAGTCAATCTCTTACCTTTCCTGCCACTCCTGCATCTTCTGGCCTATCTTCCCAACGATTGTGCACGAGGCAGCTCTGTGGGGTAGGATGTGCGTTGCATTTCTCCTAGGTCCCTACCCGTCGGCCTCGTAGCATCTGCACGAGGACAAAAGTAGTCGCAAGGCGCACTTTGCACAACCTCCCCACATATGTCCGCGGATGCGCGCGCGTACTGTGTAGAGTACTACCGTACTGCCCAACCCTTGGACCAACGCCCTCTCAGGGCCTGATGAGGCTCTCACCGACTACGTCACTCTACCCGTTGCTAGAGTCCTGCGCTACGGTTGGTGCAAGCAAGCGCACGCTTAGGCAGTCCCTTTGCCAACCCATCTTGACCCATCCTAGTGATTAGTTTTTTTTTCTCTCTTCTCCGTGAACACACCATGGCTGCGATCGAGAGGGACCTCCTGCTTGCGCGTATCGTGTGACGGAAATTTTTCTTCTCCTTTTGAAGAAATTCAGCCAACGAGCGACAGGAGCCCCCCGGAGCGAAATCAGCCAAATCGGAGATCCTGCCGCATACACACACACAAAAGGGAAAGAAAACAGTGCATAGGGTCGAGCAAAACCCCGCATGGCGCCATGAGACGTATGCATCAAAATGCTATTAGCGAGGCGAACGACTGGGAAAAACAAAAGGTGGTGGGGAGCCGTGTTGATTGAGCGAACATGACCGCCTGCTTTGCTCCTGGTGCATACAACACCATAGTCCTAGTCTGTCTCTCAACAAAAAAAAAGTCGTAGTGTAGTGTAGTGTATACCAAAGCACCAACTGTGAGAGAAAGAGAGAGAGAGGGGAGGGGAAAGAGAGTACGCGCGTACATGCCACGTTGAATGAACATGGCGTCTCAGAATATCATTCTTTTCTCTTTCTCTCTCTCTCTCCTAACCATGAAAACAATTCATCACATACGACTACGCAAAGTAACAACAAGATGATGATGATGATGATGGCTCCATGCCAGCCGGTGACGCCCACGTCGTGTCCACAGCATAGTGACAGCTACACAGCCCCTCGCCTTGCTTCCTCCGCTGTAGAACAGGGTTGTAGTCGGGAAAAAAAAATCAAAACGCCGGGAAACCATGTGGGGTATTAAGTCGAGAGCAAGGGCAGCCAACACAAGGCTACGGCTAAGGCTACGGCTAAGGCTACGGCTAAGGCTGCTACTACGAAGGGATGCCAATTTCATAGCCCAGCATGACCTCGGTCGACGCACCCTCCCATCCCCGGTTTCCGCCCGTAGAAATCATAAAGTTGCAAACGGGGTCGAGATAGAGCTGGGAAATGAGGCCTGTGCGATGGCCGGGCACAATGAAAAAGGGAGTCGCAGCTGCACCAGTCTTGGTGCCAGAGTCTTCGTGCGTGAGGTCATAGAGACGGAGAATGTCGTATGAGGCGCTGGGTTGAAGCATTTCTGTTAGCACACATGACTCCTTTTTCTGGAGAGGAGGGGGGAGGGGGGGAAAGAGAGAAACAGAAAAAGGTGTGTACATGTGACACACAATGCGATACCGCCGAGGGGGGGGTGGGGAAGGTCTGGGTTTCTGTCTCTCGCTCGCTCTACATTGAACTTACCATACGAGATGCTTCCCATTAGGCATAGCCCGGACAGCACTGACAGGGCCACTGACGCTAGGAAACCTGAATGTCCGTCTTGGCTCTCGCAGACTCTTGTGGAGGCTGTATTCGTCCACAGTACTGTTTCTCCTGCATGCGTAGATGAAGTTGCCGTCGGGTGACCAGCAGGCATTCATGCACCATGGAGGTGTATTGCGCGGTGGCGTGATACGTGCGACAGGATTCGGCTGCCGTCTGTCCCAGATGCGCAGTGTGCCGTCCATGGATGCATCTACGAAGGTTGTCTCGGATGATGCCGGCTGCACAGTCTGGTTTGCCAATGTGTTCACGGGTTGCTCGATATCTTCTGCGTGAGGTAGTCCGTTGGTTGCGCCATTTGACTGTGGGTCGGCTGTGCCATCTGCGTCTGGCATTGCCTCAGTCACTGTGGTAGCCTCTTCTACATCTTCATCTGTAGGCTCCTGGGCTTCTTGGACAGGGCCGCCCATGTCCACCAAGTCCAAATCGACATTGGCATCTTCATCTGCCTGCTGTATGCCGTTTGCTATGGCTCTTGAAAATTCGTCGTCATCGTCCCCGAACGAAGGCAGAGTTGCTGATAGGCTGTTCTCCTGGCCACCGTCGCCAAACAGAGAGTCCTGATCCTTGTCTCCGAACAGCGAGTCATCTGGAGAGCCCTGAGCATCCTCGGTACCTTCCTCCTTGGCTATTGTGGGCTTCGTGTCGATGCCATTGGGCATGCTTCCGTTTGCTCTGGGGCGGGCGGCATTGTTTGAGGAAAAGGTACCATTGGCCAGAGGGAGGGTTTCCGTGTCCTGGGGTATGGGCAGTGTAGACATGGGCCGCTGCTCAATGGCGGATATTTGACCGCCACTCGTTTCGAATCTTCTCTTGACCTGACCAGTGTTCAAATCCCAGTCATTAATGGTCTTGTCCCAGCTGCCACTAAGCACCGATGTCTCGTCCTGCGATAGTGTCAAGACCGACACGGCCGATGTATGGTTCTTCAACGTATGGATGCGGGTTCCTTCTTGATGTCGCACCGATTGCAGGTTGATGCCTCCCGAGTCCAGGCCCGAGAGCAGCCAGAGAGCCTGGTGGTGGACTGCGAGTGAGTAGACTGGCGACAGACTCTCAGCGCCGGCTGCGCTGTCTTCGTTTTCCCAGTAAGATAGCAGCACACCTGCTTTGGTAACAGAGTCCACAAACGGATGTCGCTGCGCTACGGTGAGAGCAAGCTTCCCGTTGGCGGTGTCTACCCAGTTGAATTTCCTGATATAACCGTCTGAGCCTCCAGTGAAGACCCATCGCACGTCGGGTGTCGCAGTAATGGCGTTGATCGAGGTACTATGTGGCGCGGCAATGGTAGGGATGATGTCGTACATGGGTGTGTTCAAGGCTTCCTGTCGCACGCTGGGGCGGAAGGGCAGGTTGCCCAGAACACCTGTTGCTGCTGCGGCCCGTGGACTTGGCGATGTGAAGGTCACTGCTGGATTGCCGTCTCCTCTGCCAGGCGTTCCGCCATTTGGAATGCCGCCGCGCGGATGTTGCGAAGGACTGTCTGGCTCGTCTTGATCTTGATCTTGGTCCTGGTCCTGGTCCTGGTCTTGGTCTTGGTCTTCGTCGTCATTGTCATTGTCTCCTTCGGCATCGTCATCGTCGCCGTCGTCTGCATCATCTGCATCGTCTTCCTCATCTACGTCCATGACGTCGCCGTCATCCTGCTCGTCCTCGTCCTCGGCGGAGCCTGCGCGCGCGGTCAGCTCAACAGCTCTGTCCAGTGCTTGGTGATGTACTTACTGGCGCCGTTTTCATAATCATCCTCGTCATTCATTCTGTATCCATGAGCACAGCCCTTGCTTACTCTTAATCAACCTGAACACCGTGTGGTGGTCGCACTTGTAATGCGCCTGACGTTCGCGTTGAGGAACATGGATGAGGCTCCGCGCGTCATGTAGCCGGCCCGCGCATGCGCCACACCATTCCGCATCTGACCCAGGGCAGCCACACTTGATTTCAAGACTGACTGCGTGATTGGCCTATACAGATTTGTATCCAATGAATGCCCGAGTAATACTCTCATCGTCTATGATGCTGCATCTACAAACAAGGTCTTTTTTGAAGTAGTAACAGTGCTTCAGCGAAGCGCTGAAGACGCAATTGGACTTTCGACTGATCAATACTTACATACGGTAGCCTGAGATTGGTTCAACCCGTCACTTGTTTCACGCCACGTACTGGAATCAGTGAGCCTGCTTCGGTACTCTTATTGCATGCATCTGCTATGGTTACACGGATTGCGTAGTCTAAATCAAGATAAATCCTTAGAATGCCTCCAAGAGTCTAGGTAGAAGTTATTCACTCTGTGCACACGTCTATGGCTTCTCTAGCCCGAGGGGTGCCTGTTGTAGAGGGCTATGCATCTCTCACTAAGCATTTACGTGACAAGTTATGTGGCTGGAGATCACATGGCTACACGTGTGCACGATTAGGTAAGAAGGAAATAGCATGAAAGATGGGCGTTGCACAATAGCTCTACTTCTGATCTTGCATTTTCTGTACAACAGGTGAATGCGTGTTCGTTGGGCAGTTTCCTTCACCCACAGCGCCCGGCTCGGTAGATGTGGATTGGACATGTACAGCACAACACCAACACACTCTATTTACAGCGCCAGCTTCCAAAAGTGCAAGCATGTTATTGTTGGCGACCAGGATGAGCGAGCGACTTGGCGTGTCAAGACTGTCACGATACTCTTATACTGGGTTCGAAAAGGGCAATCCTCGGGAATTCGAGTGGCGAAGAGTCATGCGCCATGTAGTTGCTCACTACTAGTAGCCAATCACGTGACTGTAGCTCAGTCACTGGTGTACATGTATGTAGACTGGTAGACTGCCGTAGCATGCAATGGTGGGGAAGGGGTGGGGGGCATGCTTGGCCCATGCTCGGCCCATGCTCCAACTCCAGCGCTGAATCAGAAACGTACACGATACAATAAGAGCATCGCACCTGGAATCCCCGCGATAATATAGAATATTGTGGGTGGATTAGGCAGATACAACCAACTTACATCCATCATTGCAGCCACCCTACAACTTGGGTAGCAAGTGCTGTTGCCTTCGCACAGAAAATACGTGGCCATACTGTAGCAGCACCCTGTTAAACCTGTCGCGTCCGTCATCCTTACTTCCGTCGCAAAATGTTCAACCGCGATCGAGTACCCGGTCTTCCTGGAAGCTCTCCACGACCCCCGCAGCGCAACGAAGGCCATGGACAGCCACAACAACCCCCACAGCAGCAGCCACCACGTAACTACGACCCCAGAATGGCTGGATACGGCGGCGCCCCTCCACCCGCTGCTCAGCGGATGCCTGTGCCTGCGAGGCAAGGCGGCGGCGGTGGCGGCGGGCCTGCGAAGCAATTGCGCCCAATTAAGAGCCCAGGAGGAAACGCCTATGCCTTTGGCAATCTGTATGTATACTGAGGACTGAGGGCTCAACGTTTACATGGCTCCCTCTGACACACGCACAGGGTTGCAGTGTCTCCTCAAGACTTCCAACCAAACCCCGACGGTTCCGACATCTACATTCTCGTCAACGGCAACTTTGCCCTCTCTGCACGACCTACACAAGGATGCTCGCCGGGCGAAATCGGTCTTACCGACGCACAAAGAACATGGGCTTGCATATCTCTTGGTCCTCAGGAGGTGGTTACGGTGACGCAGTATGACCACTTTAGTCAAAGTCAAGGAAAATCCTACTTGGGGACGCTCGAGGTCGAGGTCGGATTTGCGGCGAGAAAGACTACAGACACACCCTATGATCAGGACGAGCTCGCCACCTTCTTCAAGAAGAGCTTCGAAAACCAAATCCTAGCGCCTGGCCAACAATTGCTTCTCGATGTCAAAAACATACCTCTCCGGTTATCTGTCCGGACCGTACAACTTGCAGACTTATCCATGGAGAAGGAGGAAACTGACATGCCCCCCCTCACTGATCCACGAGCTCGCGGTATCCTTACAAGACACACCCAGGTCGACTTTTTCAAGGATGCCCGATCAGAGCTCAAAATCAAAGCGTCGGCAAAGCGTGCAGCAGCGAACTCCATCATTCAGCCGGGGTTCAAGTTCGAGGACATGGGAATTGGTGGACTGGATACTGAGTTCAGTGCCATTTTCAGAAGAGCTTTTGCTTCCCGCATCTTCCCTCCTAACGTTGTGGAGAGGCTAGGCATCAACCATGTGCGTGGTTTGCTTCTGTATGGCCCTCCTGGAACGGGTAAAACCCTCATGGCAAGGCAAATTGGAAAGATGCTCAATGCTCGCGAGCCCAAGGTTATCAACGGTCCCGAAGTTTTGAACAAGTATGTCGGAGCGTCCGAAGAGAATATTCGGAAAATGTTCGCAGACGCAGAGAAGGAACAAAAGGAAAAGGGCGACGAAAGTGGACTTCACATCATCATTTTCGACGAACTCGATGCTGTTTGCAAGCAGAGAGGTTCTGGTGGTGGTGGCGGCACCGGCGTAGGTGACAGTGTCGTCAACCAGCTGCTGTCCAAGCTGGATGGTGTGGAGCAATTGAATAACATTCTTCTCATCGGTATGACGAACCGAATGGATATGATTGACGAGGCTCTCCTGCGACCTGGTCGTCTTGAGGTCCACTTGGAGATTTCGTTGCCTGATGAATCGGGGCGCGCCCAGATCCTGAAGATTCACACCACCAAGATGCGAAAGAACAATGTCTTGGAATCGGATGTTGACGTCGAGGAGCTAGCAAAACTTACAAAGAACTTTTCCGGAGCCGAGCTGAATGGTCTGGTCAAGGCAGCAACATCGTATGCCTTTGGTCGTCATCTTCAGGGTGGTACTACAGTCAAGGCGGATGTCGAGAATATGAAGATTATGCGTCAGGACTTCATAACCGCACTTGACGACGTGAAGCCGTTGTTTGGTGTCGCCGAAGAAGAACTTGGTAAACGAGTGATGCGCGGCATCATCCACTTTTCGCCCTTCATCAGGGATATTTTGGAAGATGGGCGTCTTTACATCAATCAAGTCAGAAACTCGGCGTCTACCCCATTGCTACCAGTCCTTTTGCACGGGCCGCCTGGTTCTGGAAAGACTGCGTTAGCTGCCAAGATGGCAATGGATTCGGGCTACCCCTTCATCAAACTGATTTCGGCTGAAGACATGATTGGCTATAGCGAGTCGCAAAAAGTGCAGCATCTTGATAAGACATTCAGGGATGCCTACAAGAGTCCGTTGAGCATCATAGTTCTCGATTCCATCGAGTCGATGCTGGAATGGGTACCGATTGGTCCTAGGTTTAGCAACACTGTTTTGTCTGCGTTGAAGGTGCTTCTTGGCAAGGTGCCACCAAAGGTAAGTTGCTGCAAAAGGTGGAAAGCGACCGAGCTAACAACCTCAGAATCGACGCTTGCTAGTGTTTGCCACCACAACTCAACGTTCAGTGCTTGTTCAGCTCGAGCTTTTTGCTCGCTTCAAAGCTGATATTGCTGTCCCCAACGTCAACACTCAAGGAGAACTCGCAAACGTTCTCAGTGAATCCGGCGCCTTTTCAGATTCGGACCAGCGGCGTGCTATCGGTGAGATTGAGGAGATTACTGGAAGCAAGGAGATTGGGGTGGGCATTGACAACATCCTTAGCGGTATCGAAACTGCAAAGCAGGATCAGGATGTCCCTGGCCGATTCGCCCGATACATGTCAAGTGCAATTGCGGCGAACAAGGCTTTTTAGTCGGATCGCAGCCACGTGGAAAGGGCTAAACAATGCTTTCGGGCTGTTCCATGTATAGAATTTACATTTGGCATGTTGTGGCACGGTACGTGATCGAGCTCAATAGATCAAGGGGCGACCCGCAATCGAGCTGGTGGAACAAAGCTGAAAATCCAATCGCTACCAAGGAATTGGTTGAAGAAGGGAGTCATTCTCCTGCGGACGGTAGCTATCGATGACTTAAATTGGATCATCTGTTTGGCGTAGAGCTTGTCAGATTATTTGTCTTGGAAAAGCATAGCAGGTGCATCCTTACCTACTAGGACTAGGTATTGAAATAGAAGACTTTATAGTTAAGGTAAGAACTTGAATACAAGGCCATACTATAAAAATATTAGAGCTTTAACTCTAAGGTCTCTATAAGTAAAGGTCTACTTTTAAGCCTAAAAAGAGTTATCTAGTAGTAATTTCTCTACAACCATACACCTATCGGTATATATCTATTGGATATAATAACTACTCTACCTAACCTATACGTATAATAAAGGTAGTAGAATAGCGAACTATAGTTACAACGAGGTAGTGGTATAACGAACTACAGTTGCAATAAGAATACCACGTAATACCACAACACAATGTACAGCCGCGGTCCTCCATGGCATGTTTGGTCGTGGCCATCCATAGATGGTAGTCCCAGGGCGACACCCGGTAGACAGTTCATGTTGGCAGAGTCTGCAGATTCCCGTCGAGCCTTAGCTGACGGCTCAAATGGTTGTACTCGTCCGATGTCCCGTTGTTTGTACTCGGACGCAGCTTCGGTCTGCATCTCGGCAAAAGGGGTAAGAATCTCCGTACGTAGAAGCCGTGCAACTTCACTGGCAGCGGCTGATGTTGTCAGGCTCTCATGTGTGCATCTTGGTTCGAGTATACACGTTCCACCCACGCATTGCACTGCCTTGAAACCACAGCTCCCTGGCTTCTTCTTCTGTAGTACGCGGGCGGACAAGGTGCCAGAAGGGTGCCGGGATGAGCGCTTTGGTTCTCGTCGCTGCGCTCGAAACACCCCCGGTGTCGTACATACAACCTTGCGCTACCTACACCCCGCCCGGTCCTCCACACCCCCCCTGTTACCGCTTGTCCCGCAAATGCCGGATTCCGCCACTGTCAGGCCATTTTTCGATAACCTCGCATCTGACATGCGGCTTCCCTGGCCCTTGCGACTTTCATGTCGTACATACGAGATGGACGTCTTCTTCTTCTCTCTGTAGCCCCCCTCGAATCTGGAGCAGCAAAGCCCAACAACTCTGCTCTTATCCCTT
>JALPSE010000397.1:12191-24358 GCA_030558545.1 Bipolaris gigantea | reverse complement strand
CCCCCCCCCCCCCCCCCCCCCCGCCCCCCCCCCACCCCCCCCCCCCCCCCCCCCCCCCCCCCCCCCCCCCCCCCCCCCCCCCCCCCCCCCCCCCCCTACTAGGTACCTTGCTGCATCGGTTTAGATTGTACGGGTAGACTAATTGCGTGATGTATATGAGTACCGGCGTGCTGGGCAGGAGCAGAGTATCAGATTTTTTGTTCGTATCTCAATGTTGGGTAGAGCTTGCTTTAGGCGGTTAACTTTTGGGGGAACCGATAGTAGTAGGGACGGAGTGCTAAACATTCACACGTGACAGGTGTACAAAGGGGAAAATATCTAAACAACAAACAGATTCACAAGGATATAATCGTACACATTGACTGACAGGTATCTATCCTTAGGCTTCGTACTATTATTCCGATGGATCCGCCTCATCATCTCGCCTACGGGCACGGTTGAGGAAGTTCTAGTGCTAATCGTTATTTGGTCTGAGAACAAAGAACGAGCTTTCTACTACGAACGATCTCTTTCCCGTCACCGATCATTGTGGGGATATTCCGAATAAGATCAGGCCATCAACACGAGTTATCTCGGGATAATTTGTGTTGCAATATAAGACTGATTGTTAGATGTGCTAGAGATCTGGCCTATATAGAAGGTAGCAGGGGTATGTTTTTACAACCAAGAGTGTTCTATTGCCAATTTTGATGCTTGAATACTTGACAATACTCTTAGATAGTCCTTGAATAGCGTGATAAACGATATAGAATGCCTGTTGTAACCCTAAACATATGTTGACTGATTTTTCGTGAGATACTGCGCCACCCTTGGTTCAGAAAGAACTACCCCTGTTACCCTGTATTACCCATGCTAATATACATTCGAGAGGCACCGCTACATGGGCAGTGAATTCTACATAGGCGGAGAACTGCCCTTCCCAGAGTTTTGATGCGAGTCCATAGAGCGGTAAGAGTAAGCCAATTTGGTCAATCCAGTGTCACGCATTAACTACTTCAATAATACTCGATTTCGAAGCAGTGGCTGCCTGGAGAGCCAAGTGAGCAATAGATTGGTAAGCGGAGTGAGTTTTGCAGCTAGCCAATGGTGTCTTGACCGAATACGATACGGCACTGGGCTACTAGAAGACCCGGGCTAGTTGTGGATGGTAAGATTGAAGGGTTGTAGTAACGCACCTTGGTTAAAAGGTTGATCTAATTTCAGTCAGTCTAGCTCCTGTCTTGGAGCTGCACAGTCCGAAAAATGCCAGTTACCATTGCACTCGCTTCTTCAACAACATGATATCCGCATTCACGGCTCCTCACGTAACACAACCAAAATTACAGATGATCTGAAATCCGACTCTCGCATTTCGTTGGTGCAGAGCGATCCATACGACTTTGAGAGGTTGCGCATCTTGGTGCGTGGTTGCAATGCGGCTTTATACTGCTACCTCTCGAGCAACGAGGTCATGTTCGAGACACATAAAGTTCTGATCGATCTTTGTGAAAAAGAGGGAATATCAATTTGTATCGCCAGTGACTGCACTACAAATTACCGCAAACTCGATCCAGCCGACTTGGGTGTCAAAATCTTTACAACCGATGTTGTAGCATACTTGGGCACAAAACCTGCAGTCAAAGGTGCTCATATCTTGGTTTGTCTTTTAATCAAGACCCTTCTTGACATGCTCGACGTCTAGCACCCGGAAGCGAACGAACTTAGGTATTGGGGAACGGGTGATGAGAAATGGGACCTCACCTCATATCAGACAGCAGCAGAATAGGTTGCTGCTGTGGCTCTTGATCCGAATGCATCCGGCTTCTTCAAATTTGCCATCCCCCTTCTCTCCCCTTCCACTGGCGCGTTGACTGCATAATACTTACAATTGCAATTAGTCCGAGGGGATCATAAGAGTATGGTCGAAATCGCCAATGACATGGAACTAGTGACCGGGTCCAGGCTCGTCCTCAGATCCAGAGGACCTTTAACCGACCTTGAGCAATAGTTAAATGGCGCTAGTATTGTAGAGAAAACCCTCAGGTAAATCGTAGCGCCTAAACCCATCTAAAGCTCCAGTTAACAAAGCGACTATCATACGGTGCCATTCAATACTTCATATTGACTGGAAAGGTTTCCATTGGTGACGATATAGACAACGACAAGTACCCCTCCGTGCCAGAAACATTTTCCGACATACTGCGACGGCGTCTGAAATAAACATGGATTTGGAGACGGCACAATGTAGGATAATGAGCTGCCCACCAATTAATGCTTACAAGATCTTTGTGTTCTTTATTTCACGGGATAGGAAATTTGAAAGTCAAGAAGACGATAACGAAAAAGACGACGAGGACGGGGCATACAACAATAATATCTCTACAACAAATTCATTATTCATTTTGAAATCCCAATATCTAGTACGATGATACATTTTAGAAAGTTAAATATTCCAAGATATTGGAACACCAGAGTAAAGAAATCAGTTGTTACTTAAACAGCGCTGCGTTCATAAGATGCACTTGATAATATGTACATAGTAATACGGACAGCGCTCTCTACAAGTATACAAAACCAACCAATCTAAGCGCATACTCCAGTGCAACGATTATTTTCATCTTACTATATCGCGAGCAGCCTACAGACCAAAACACATTTGGTCACGTCAAAGTCAAACCCAAGCCACTTTATCCAAACCCAGATTGTATAGGTGAGGCTCACTTTCTCCAGCTGATCCACCCACCCAACGTGCCAGTCCAGCAACTTCCAAACCAACTCGCCTACCCAGGCGATGTGAGATTACACAGGTAGAAACACGGCGTCATGATACTTTCAAAAAAACGCCTCAATAACACATTTCCATTCTACCGCGACAACACGTCCTTTCTCCACTCGACTTATTATTTGGTTACATCCAAATACACACATACAAATAAACATACTGCATGCGCTCAGATTCTACTAGCTTCAGACTCTACAAGTGCAAGGTAAAAAGAAGCCCCACCTCAAGTGGTACACCCAAGCATCAACACGGAGCCACGGCTGAACATTTAGAAAAAAAAACATAATTAGCACAGGAATCGCAAGATAAGGAAAAAAAAGAAACAAAAAGGTGGCGCGTACTTGTATTCTTTTTCTTTCTTCTTTTTGGTTTGCAAGCGAAAAGCCGAGTAAGACGAGTGAGCAGACGCAAATAAACAGACAAACCAAAAAAAAATAGACATAAGAAAAAAGACGCTCTTGTTTAGAAAAAAAAACCCCAAAAAACTTTTGCAAACCGGCGCAGAATTCTCCTTTGTGTTTCCAACTCACACCACCATCGTTACTCCCTCTACTACCCCCACTTGTATCCCCACCACCACCGCCACCACCAAATTACACACAAAAAAAAACGCACCATGAGACCTTGCGTCTACAAGGAAAACCAACATATTACATTCATCTACGAATCCCACTCTCTAAAACACGCCCACTCTACCACAAACAAAATTACTCCTTCCCTACCTCATCCAACTTGGCCATCATAGCCTGCACCTCCTTAACAAGCGCTTTCCTCTTAACCCTCGCATCAGCATCACCCTCCGTATCCACGCCATCGAGCTTGAAAATAATTTGCGTAAGGATAGTCTCGCTCAGCTTCTTATATTCAAACGTCTTCTTCGCCTTGTCTTCGGGCGGGTTGGACATGAACTGTATGCACAGCGGGACCAACTCGGTGTGGAATTTGCTGGCAACGGCGTCGAGTTTGCCCATGGGTGTTTGAGGTTGCGCGGGCTTGGAGGTGTTTTGTGGGGGTGCAGAGGTAGAACGGGGCGCGGCGTTGACGTGGGAGGGGATGGGGAGGTATTCCGCGCCAGCTCCGGCGGTGGTGTAGCCAGGTGTCGAAGTTCCGGATGCGTTGCCCGAGGAGACACCCCCCTTCTTCTTGCTCTTTCTGCCGCCGCGCTTGCGAGACTTCTTTTTGCCGGATGCATTCACGCCGGAGTCGTCATCGTCGTCATCTTCTTCACCTTCGCTCCAGGCGTGTGGTGGTGCCTCTTCTGAAGCAGCTCCATGACCGCCGATAGGCGCCTCGCCTACTGTGACTAGAATCTCACTACCACTGCCATCGCCACGCAGCCCTTCCTCCCGTCCTGTCCGCTCATCGTACTTCAAATTCCTGCCCTTGTAGAACATGCGTATCTTCCGGTAGTCATCGACGCCCAACTTCTTCGCCGCGGCCTGCCGTACCGTACTAATCTTGAGGTCCCCATTACGTATGCTGTGCGCCGGGAAATGTGTAGGATAGTGGGTTCGTCCATGCTTAAAGATGAGCAGATCTGTTTCTCGCTCCGGGTTCTTGTCATCCCAGTCTACGATTTCAGGTGTTGATGCCTGTCCGTTCCGACGTAGATCTTCGTTCGTGATGTATGAGAAATCGGAGTCGTTTACGACGCCAGCGTTAGGCGAGTTGCCAGGGCGGCCGAATGGAGAAAAGCGCCCTCCCCAGCTGCTACCGGCGCGTGAGAACCAAGACATGCCCACAATAATGGAGGCCAGTGCAATAGTAACGGTGACAAGGTAGGTCGGATCGTCAAAGCGAGGGTTCGTAACGATCTCGGTAATAGCGCTCAGGCCACGATTCTGCAGGAAGCGGATAGCCTTCGATAGTGCGTCTGTAGACTGATGCTCGGTATCGTGCGAAGAGGCTACGTTGTCGCCTAGTAAGGAGCTGCTGTTGAAGAAATTGAAGGATTTCTTCAATTCGTCGACTAGGGTGTTCAGTGACGCCACGGTGGTCGAGTGAGGCGCCCTGCTAGTTAGCAAGGCGTGATGTGTCCGCGCGTACTCAGATGACGTAGTTTGGAAAGTCCTTGTGTGTGTGCAGTAGAGGCTTCTATGGGCGGTCGGAACCGCTCGTCTGTATCAGCCAAACGTATTAGAGAAGTGACGTCGCACTAGGAAAAGGTCCGACTAGGCTGTGCACGAGACCTGGCATCCAGCTTAGTCAACACCACCAGCAATTTTACACGTGATGTGGAACCACGTCAACAAAAGAAAGCAGATTCACGGGAATTGGACAAGCTTATTACGAACACGGAATTTTCAATTCAGTATATGTTACACAAGCTAAGCTTAAACATCGAGACCGGTTTCGCTGTGTGCAATGCCCATTGGACACATGAGATGCTATAAACCGAAGAACAAATCTGGACTGTTCATATCCTATGCAGAAGCACCGATTGTTACGCCCAGTTGCAATGTCATGTAAAAAGACGCCGATTTCATGAAATTAGGAAAGTGTCATAAGTCGTACTGGTGGATTGCATCCCCATGCAGAACGCCAAGAAGCAGCAAAGTGGGAAGGGCAAACAAGTGGCGTCCAAGAGAGTTCATGGTTAGACCTTGCTCCGCTTGGGCGTGGCTAGGAATTCCAGCCTCGATTTGCTGATCGTAGTAGATCGGCTTCCTGGGGTCTGACGTGGCAGCTTGTTTGCGCGGGCGGGAGTCTTTGGAGTGGGTGCAGACGTATGTTTGACTTTCTTGGACGATCGCATCTCCTCTTCGGCAGGGCCGTCGTTTTCTTTGTCAGAGTTCTCCTGCAGAGTGTCTAGCTTGCGTTTGCTGCCTTCGGCACGCAATGAAGTGTCACTGTTGCGGACCATGCGGATCGTGCCGGCCGATGCAGGGCCTAGAAGAATATCAGCAAGAAGGGTCCAATCAAATCAGCTCGATCCTACGTACCAAAGTTGACAGCCTTCCCAGACTCAAACGAAAAAGAGCGCGGGTGGTTGGGGGCCTCGCCGCCGAATACGAGACGCCGTGATGGGGAGCCTTTCAAGGTTTCGGCATCTTGAGACAGCTCCAGATTGTTGACGACAGCGCTCAAGTTGGGATATATCACGGCGCCAGTGGGGACCTCACTGCCTGCGCCAAACTTCATTGGTGATGGCGACTTGCCCAATTCTTCGTGCGAAGCTCGCTCCAGAGTACTACTAGAGAAATTAACGTGCTTCTTCACTGGAGCCGTGGCTGGAACTGCGGTTAAGGCATTGTCCAAGTTCGACGAAACTGGGGGAGACAAGTGCGTGCCTGCTGCAACCTTGTTGGGGTCATTCGAGTACTTGCGGTTGGGGGTACGAAGAATTGAGCGAACAAGCTGAAGGTTGTGGCTTGCCTATACGATATCAGTAGCATTCTGATGATATTCAGTATGGTTACATACCTTGCGCAGACCTTCTCTTGCACTATCCCTTACAGCCCGTATCTGACTAAGCTTGCTGGACGGAGACGATGACTGATCTCTAGATGCCGGCTTTGCTATTTTGACTGTAGAAGGTGATTTGCCAAAGGTCGAAACTATCGAGGTGGTCTTCAGTGTCTTGACGCTCTGTGAACGGGCGGCCGACGACCTGGTGGGCGTCATCAGACGGGCAGCCAGACGGGGAAGCGCAGTTTGAGACGTGATTCTGCGCGCTGGGGTAGTAATCGCAGGCATAGAATCTCCAGGGTTCTTCTCATGAGATTCGGAACGGGTAGTCGCAGCATCGTCAGACTCGGTGCGTTTGACACGCTTTGATGTTGGGTTGCGACTGCTTTCGCCATCTCGTGAAACGGGACGACCGTCGCGGTTCGGGGGCGCCATGCGACGCGCGGGCTCAGAACGTGGCACGCTGGGGCCGGCAAGATCCATCTTAGACAGTGTGCGCTTTAAGGGAGTTGGCGGAACATTGCTTCCGGAAGCTGTCGTGGTCGGCTTGGACTGCGTGCGCTTCAGACTACTGTTGGGGGTTGCGCTCGATTCTGTAACATCAATCTTGGGCTGTGTGCGCTTGAGTCTGTTTGTCTCAGGCTTCACAAGGTCCGGCTTTGAAGGTGATTTCTTAAGCGGCTGTCCAATAACAGGCTTGAAGCGAGATGGGTCGGCACGGAATGCAGAAGGGTGATTGGCAATCGAGTCCATGTTCTTGAACTGCTTCATATGCACATCGCTGAAGCGGGCCAATTTGCCCTTGGCTTCTGCCTTTTTGCGTTGGGGCGACACATCAGCTTTGGAAGACCACTCGCTAGTACCTGCCAAGTGGTTAGAATGAAAGGCGTGCATAAGTTCACATCATGACATACCAAACAAGGCACGACTACCGGCACCAGGGGTACCCGTGATACCAGCACTCTTCAAGATGTTGCGCGAGCTTGGGCTCAATCCAGCTTCGTCTGGTTTGGGGCCGTCGAGCACAGGAGACTTGAACCGAAAGCGGAAAGCCGGCGAAGACTCAGTGTTTGAGGTCAAGCCTGTAGTGGTGGGTACAGGAGTTTTGGAAGGAGTAGCCTGACCTGCCGCCAGACCAGCTGCCTTTGGTGGTGCAGTGTGCGCGCCCAGCGACTGGAACCCTAGCCAGCGCGCCTCATCCAAAACCTTGGCCGTACTCGCATGATGATGCGCCGGGTGCATTTCCTGACCTGCAGGCTTGATAGTGGTACGGTCCTTGGGCGTGCAAATCTCCGTAGCTGCAACGGGCAGCTTGGTTGAGCTATTCTTATGCGGCGTAGGGGTCGCCATAGCTGGTACTTGCGCCGGCTGCGACGCAGGCTGGACGCCCTCAGAGGGCTTTGACTGCGACGGGGTCTGCATGCCTGGTTCTGGGAGCTCGGGAAGATCTGGCAGTCCTAGATCTGCAGGGGACGCGTTGTGCCGGCTGTCGTTGGGCTTTGTTGAGCCATCAGGCGTGGCATCGCGCTATGGAAGGAGAACAGGTCAGCAGATGTAAACAAACAGCCCAGGAACAATAGCGTGACAGAGATGCATACCTTCAAGAGACGAGCAGAGCGACGCGCCATATTGCGCCGAGTGTTCAAGCAATTGCGAAGCTTGAATGAACGAGGGAGTTGAGGGTGGAGAACGAAGATGGTCTGTGGGTGGGGAGAGACGGGATACGGGGCGTGGGAGCAAATCGGCTAGGGCGTCGATAAACAAAGTGCACGGGCCGTGTTTTTCCATAATAGGACACGACGTCATGATGGGGCTTTCTTGGTCGAGTTTGGTCAGACTCGAGAGGTGAGGGAGAGGGACAGGAGTATTTTGTGATGCAGATTTCGGACGCGATGGCTTTTGTTCGCAGATTGTTCGTTGCAGCTGCAGCTATCAGACGCACGCAGCCATCATCATCGGAATCAAGCGCAAAGAGCGTCTCGAAGTTGAGTGCTTTCTTATTGAAGGAGATCTGGACAAGCTATTCGTGTAGGCGATGTCTCACTACGCGATACGCGATGCGTCCAAGTCCTGGTGCCTGGACCCATTACCAGCTCTTCTCAGGTTTGTTCCCAAGCACTGCACCAGATGGCTTGGCCAACTCTGCTTCAACACTCCTTTCTACCTGCTCGCGCAATCCCTCCTTGGTCGCCTCTTCGACCTCTCTATCCTTCTTGCCCTCCTCCTCGCTCTTCCACACAAAATTGCCCGCTCCACCTCTTCCACTCCTCGCAATAGGCAACTCCTGGCCCTCGGGATGCCATGGCCTGCTAACCTGTGGGGTAGCGGATGTGGGTATGGCGGTAGAGTCGCCAGGTTGAGTAAAGGTGCCGTCTTTCTGCAATTCGGTAGGCTGGTACCAGTTGCCCGCCCCACCCCGGCCCATGTGTGCATAACTTTGCGACGCATTAGAGGGCTGCGCTGTAGCAGGAGAGCGAGAAGCTGGCGCGAGAGCTGAACCAGAGTGGTTTGCCTCAATGTCCTGGATACAATGTCAACTCGGGCGTAATGCCTAGATCGCAGAGCTCATATGTGCACCCCCACCTCGGCAGCCTTTCTGCTCTCCTCCTTAGCTGCATAGTAATTGCCCGCACCTCCTCGCCCGTATGCCATGATATTTTGATGTATGAGATTGGTCTTTGTTGTGAACAAAGGTGGTATGTCGCTCTGCTGGATAAGGCAAGCGTGCGTGTGATGGCTAGTTAACGGGTAAGAAAGCAAAGGGATCAAAGCTCACATGTCGCAATGCATGGCACGCGGCTCCGAGTGGGTCGCGTAAAACTATAATTATAGGCACCCGGCGTTCTGGACAGATAGGAACGTGGGGAAAGATGACAGTTGCAGTTGCTATCGGGTATCCGTGTGGGGGGATCAAGGCCGATTACACATGCACATGAGCCGTAGGCTTGGCGAACGATAAAGAAGCATAACCAAGCAGGTACACAACACAGCGCAGAGGTTGGCAAGCATCAACTACCAAGCAAAGATGTAGACTTATTCAGGAAATGCTAACAGATGGAAACATATGCAATTCGCCCTCCATGACTAACTAATGTATAACTCAACAAATCAGTCGTAAAAGGCATTTTCCCTAGTAGTGACCATACAAAGAAGAGAAGCAAGACATGGCCGTGTCAACAAAGTACCCTGACCCTATTCCTCGACCGGTAGTGGTTCCTCACAAACGCCTTGACGCCAATCTCCCAGCCTAAACTCCGCAAAGCACCATGAACCTTTCTGAGCTTATATCGGGCCTATTCCCGCCCTTCTTGTACAGCCCGCAAGACTGGGTACAGGTTATGAGCGTCATCATCGCTCATGCGGCGCTCCTCGTCCTGCTTGACGTCTTCCTCGTCCTCGTTGTCGAAGTCGTGCGCCTCGAGTCTTTCCTTGAGGTAAGCACGGAGTCTCTCAATTACACGGATGTTCTCAACCCAAGATTGTTGCGATGCGTCGCCCTGCTCCGTGGTCGATGAAGACACGCTTGGCGAGCGAAGAGCAGGGTCAACCTTGGGAGAGTGGAGAGCCAGCTGGTTAACGTTGTGGTGAAGGCTATCATGCTCAGAGTCCCTGGGAGAACCAGCATCGCTTGAAGTATCCATAGAGCTCTCGGATCGATCAGGGGCGGCCTTTTGCAGAAGGTTGCCAGAGAATCGTCGACGGTTGTCGGTGTCAAAAGCTGGGGCCAGTCCCGATGATGGAGCTGCAGCGGACATGTCTGACATGGCGCTGACAGATGGAAGAGTGGGGTACATGCTACCGATCGGGTTCCTTGATGTAGGAGAAACTCCGCTGGAGTGCGAGGCGCCGGGCGAGTGCTGAGAGCCATAGGATAGAACGCTGGACGCGGGGGTCAAGGCGGGAGTGTCGACGCTAGTGGATCCGATAGCAGTGGTGTGGGAGGATTGCGAGTGGCTAGAAGAGAGGCCAGGTGGTGAGTGGCTGGAGCGGTAACCGGCACCAGTGTGGATGTAGTGGCCAGGGTGAGCAACACCAGCTGCGGCAGCATGGTTGGGATTCTCATAGACAGTGCTCTGCAGTTGCTCGAGGAACTGGTCAATGTTCAGAAGATCGCTCTTAGTCCGGAGGTTGGGTAGTGGCAGAGAGTAGGGATGGTGCATGGGTGGGTGCTGCCCCTGAGCAACCATGGTGCCCCCATGGCCGTACTCGCCCATGCCACCCTGGTAACCACCACCGCCGAGAACTGGGAGTTGAACGCCCTGTAGGCCCATGAGCCGCTGGCCAACGTCGTAGTAGGTCGTAGGGTCGATTGCACGACGCTTGGCATCTCCGAAGAACTCGTTGAGAGCATCATAAGCAGCACGCTTCCTGATTTCGTAGTCGTTGTTGAGCTGCTGGGATTGGTTGACTGCATAGTAAACTGGTCCATAGGCAGAGTTCTGGGGTGGACCTCCGTAGAAACCAGCCGGAGCACCGCCGGGATGTTGTTGGCCGTAGCCTCCGTTGGGACCAAGGGCACCATCGGGATATTGATATCCATTCGCTGTAGCGGCAAGCGCCTGCAAGTCAGCGACTACTGTGGCCGTCTGTTAGATATTGAAAGGGGATGGAGGGAAGACAAGTCCAAGAAGAAGATGTGCTTTGGGACAAGTCGGGTGAGGAGGACTTACGTTTCCCGTTCTGGCCCGGGTAGCCTTGAGCGCCGTGGGCGCCGCCTCGGTTTGGCTCTGGTGAGCGGAGCAGGACCGAGTCGTCGGCGTGAGTCTTGACGTGCTTCTTGAGATCCTGGGGGCGCTTGAAGGCCTTGCCGCAGAAGTCGCACTTGTGTGGCTTCAGGGGCACGTGAACACGGATGTGAGAGGTAATGTGGTCGCGCTTGACGGTTGTTGTGCGGCAGTTGCCCCACTGGCACGTCAAATTGAGGTTGTTGGTGCTCTTGCGGCCAACGTGACGCTCACAAACGTGGTCCTGATCGATGGTCAGCACAGTGTGCGAGGGTTATGCTGCAGGCGGTCCAAGGGCAGGTTTAGCACAAGACAAGCATTGCTTACATAGAGCTGCTCGGCGGATGGCAGGCGGTCGCCGCAGTTCTGCCACTGGCAGACTAGCTGGTCGCCGGAGCCAGCGCCAGCGCCAGCGACTGAGGCGGGCGTTGGGGCATTTTGCTGGATGGGGGTGCCCTGAGGCTGCTGTTGCGGTGTGGTGGCCGCCGCTGGTACGGCGTTCTGTACGTCGCTCATTCTTGGCAGGGAGTGGTAGAGGTGTTGTGGAGTGCTTGGAAGTGGAGGGAAGAAGAGGAGGAAGAGGGAGGAAGAAGAAAATCAGGCCACAATGCGTCTAGAGAGGCAAGACTGCAGTCGGCTGTGCTTGGATGGACTGGACTGGAGCGAATTGCGGGGGGCAAAGCGCGTGCTTGGAGGCCAGGAATAAGAAGAGAGAGAAGAGCGCCGAGACAAGCAAGATGGATTTCGCGGGGGGAGGGGGGTGCTGAGCGTCTGATGTAGGGGACTGGGCAGTGCTCGGAGCGGAGCTGGTCACACCCTGCTCCTGCCAATTTTCTTGGGGCCAAGTTTTAGACTGCCGCGCTAGTGGGCGCTTGGACCTTGGCCTAATAAGCCGGTCGCATCGGACGCATCGGACGCATCCCAAAAACCCCTCAGCGACGAATCGGCGCGTGCTTCGATTCGACCGGCCATGGGCGACAGCCATTCTCCTGCCCTCTCCCCTTCCCAGCACCCGGCCCTCCCGCCGCGGGCTGGCTGGGCTTGCGCGCTTTCGCCTTCACCATCGCCCGTCGCCTTCACACGCTGCGAGTCGCCCTGCTGTTGCGACGCGATGCCAGGCCAGTCGCTGCCGTCTGCTGCCTGCCGCCTGCTGCCTGCTGCCTGCTGCCTGCCCAGCGGTGGCGGAGTTCTTGGGCTGTGGCGGAAATTCTTGTCTGGCCACACCCGCACCCACACCCACACCCTCTGTCTGGCCCGTCATCGGCAGAGGCCGC
>JALPSE010000396.1:0-14396 GCA_030558545.1 Bipolaris gigantea | reverse complement strand
CCACTCTATCCACTCCATCCACTCTATCCACTCCATCCACTCTATCCACTCCATCCACTCTATCCACTCCATCCACTCCATCTCGCTGACGATTTCCGCACGGATTGGCTGGCTCAAGTACGCGAGCTGCGCCGCCGCAGCATGTCATTACCCCCGCAGATCCTTGAGCAAGGAGCAACTCGCTACCCAACAGTCGGTGGGCAATGTGGACCTCGTGGGATAGCCCTTCCAAACCGGATTCTGGCGTGCTGTTATCCGATCTCTTGTTACCATCAATTCTAACCCCTTAATTGCGACAGGCACTGCCGCGCATAGCAAAGTCCGGCAAAGATATGCGAGTAATCCGCACGCAATATGTGGGGACTGGGTGACGTTTTTTTCTCCGTCTTCCCCTCTTCTTCCGTTGGAGCGGAATCGAAAACCAGGTCATCTCGTGCACCTCCTTTACTGTTTGCTAGCCTCACCTTCGTAGTTCGCGAAGACCATGTGAATACGCCAAGTCACCTACCATGGACACGTAATGGTTACGATATGGTAGGTAGTAGGGCGCTACTCGAAGCTAGAGGAGCTTGATAGCGGTATATGGGTGTATACACGAGTCAGTGCTGTGTCACGGCAGTAGTCTCGGTTCCTAGTCCCATGTTTTAGGACACCAGTGTTGAGCTATCCGCCCTTGGAGTAGAATGCTTTGCTGCTTGCAACTCCTGCCGGAAAGGAATGTCTTTGTGATACGATGGATACATTCACCTATCATGCCGCGCACATCATCTTGAAATGCTGAGAAAAGAGACATGGTCAGTCACAGATCGTAACCAATGCACTGCTACTCACACGATGTGACACTACCCCCACCCATGCTGTTCGTACGATCCTGGCAGGAGTCTAATCCTTTATCAGATCAATGAAGCCCGATCTCCGTGGAGATGGTTACAACGATGCCTCTACAGGTCCAAGGCAAGGATATGGACAATTTTGCAAACTTTGTAAATGATGCCTCGCAACCAGGGCTAAGACAGCTCCGCAATACACCACATGCTCGTAAATGATACCATTTCGGGGGAAGTATTTGAACATGTTCCTATCTTGATAGTGTGCAGGATAACAATACAACAATCTTAAAGCTGGCAGAGAGCCGCTCTAGCCACACCGATGCTCAGATCCCAAGACTGCACATCAAACAATGTTGCACCTTCATTCAGCCAAAGGAAAGAGTCATTTCACGTGACATTGGGTAAAACACTTTTTGCAGTCATAGCGGATAGGTATAGTACTTATCAGACACTGTAGCTGCAGAGATGGGACGGCGGCGGGCCGGGAAACGCCGACGCAAGTCTTGGCAAAGGACACGCTTACGTCTGTCTCGACACAACATACGTACCGAGCTGCGCGTTCACTCTTTTCGGATCAGCAACAATGAGGGTTTTGCACAGCTTTGTTTCTTCACTACTCCTTTCGAGTGCAGTGATTGTATCTGCTGCTCCCTCGTGGAGCTTTGAAGATGCTACTCTTTCGGTTACGAGCAAAGGTGCTGGTGTAGGCGGAGGTTCCAAGGACAGGTAAACTTAAGCCGAAGCTCTGTATTTGTGCAATGAGTATACGACTAACATCATCCCCCTTAGCCTGAGCCCTTCGAAGCCGCTCGGAAAGTCTGTATCACTAGGCGCGACCGACACATTGAAACTTGTCCTTACCACGGTCGACGGAGGCACTGCGAAGCGTCCACACCAAGCGTACTTGACTCTGACCGATCCCGTCACTGGCGTAGAAGACTCGTTCGTGTTTAGTGTCAAGGACAGTGGAAAGGGCAAAGTCGACCTGGTACGTAACCCTCGTCAATGGCTGCCGACATACCTGACCGTTCCAGTCTCACAAGGATCTACCCCATCAATTCTTGACAGCCGAGAAACCAATTGCTGCATCTATTGTCATTGGCTCATTCGGTTCATCCAAACCGTACAAGAGCAAGGTGTTTGACCTCAACGTCACTCGCGACACCAGCAATCCTCTAAGCGTCCCCAAGCCGCCAGTACGCTACGCCGCCGAGCCCGAGATCCACCACATCTTCCGCAGCGACCCCAAGTCTCCGCCCAAGATGGTGACTATTGTATTCGCGGCTGCTGTTGCTGCTGCACTGCCCATCCTGCTTGGAGCATGGGCTACTCTGGGCGCAAACGTTAGCCATTTGAGCAAGGCCCTGGGTAACGCCCCTGTGTCACACGCCCTTTTCTACGGCTCTATACTGTCTATGGAGGGAATCTTTGTCTTGTACTACACGACTTGGAACCTTTTCCAGACTCTGCCAGCTGCCGCTGCCGTCGGAATCATTGCCTTTTTGAGCGGCAGCCGAGCCCTGTCCGAGGTTCAGGAGCGCCGACTGGCTGGCTTGAGATAGGTGGAGATGGAGACCGAGAAACGGCATTGTGCTTTGAACGTTTGAAGACGAGCAGTCGAAAGGAGGTTATGAATGGCATATAAAATGCCACTGCGCGTGGAAAAAGACACCAACGGGGCTATTGTACATTACGCATGTAAAATGACTAAACACCAGAATACAGGATGGGCTCACTGCAATACCAGCAAGTCCATGCGCTTGCAGTCGTGGTGTCCTTTGGTTCTTCGTGACGCCTATGGATGATTACCGGCGTGACTATGTTATGGGACGAGTCATGACTCCCAAGTATAGGTTGCTGCATTTGGGAGTTTGCAAATGAGAATCACAAGAGTCCCAGCGTATTTAGAGTTGACTGACGGTAGATTACTCCATGCTACCTAAATATTGCATTACAGACGACACAAGTAACGTCGCCTCGTGATGATGCCCTGTATCGTGTGTCGGGTGTCAAGTAGACAAATATAGTGACAATTCGTCAAAACACCATGGCCGATCCCTAGTCCCCCTTTGACCCAAGTCTTCGCTTCCAACCCCAAATGTACAAAAAGGCACGGATGTGAATAGCATGGTGAATGTAAAAAAAAAGAACGCTGTGGAGCAGAATGGTATTTGCTCGACAGTCATTCACACTCTCCCTACGCTATACACGACCCAGCCAGCCAACCGACCACGCTCTCTTCACCCCACCCTGCTCAAGATGGCGTGCACATGCTCCTGCCCGACAATTCCCTCCTCAACCATCTGCGCCAGCACCGGCTCCACGACCGCCCTCTTCCCCTTGCACGCCTCGCTCCTCTCCGCCGGGGCGGCGACGGCCTCCTTCAAGGCCTCGGCAACGACCGCCTTTGCATCCGCCACGCGCGCCGCCAGCGGGGCGCGCGCCCTCTGCGCCCAGCTGCGCGCTCCGCGGTAGAAGACGGCGGCGTTGGCCACGAGCGTCGCCCCGCTCGTCCGCCACGCAGGCTTCGCCGTGGGGCAGAGGGAGATGCGGAAGCGGGAGAGATCGGCGTCGCCTCTTGCGAGGAAGAGATGGGAGAGGCGCGAGGGCGCGAGCAGCGAGGCGTGCGGCGGGCCGGAGAGGGCGGTGAGTATGGCTTGCGTCTGCGTCAGGGCTGTCCATTGGAGCCCCGTGTCTGTCTCCAACGTGGGCGCCGCGCCCGTGTACGGTGGCCCGTCGGCGAGGGCCGAGGCCAGGTCCATGAGGGCGTCTGCGTGGGCAGAGTGCAGGTTCAGCGTCGCCAGGCTGGGCCGGCTGGCTGACTGGATGCGTGCTTCGAGGCGGGAAAAGGTGCCGTCGACGACTGAGGCGTAGGTTGTTGCGTCTGTTTTTCCGCTGCGGTACTGGATTTCGGCTATGCTGGCTTGGAAGGCGGCGGTTGCGACGAGCGCGTCCTCTTTGGGGGTTGTCGTGGCTTCTTCGGATGCGTGGGTTGAGGGTAGGGAAAGGGTTGGGCTGGATTTTGGTTCTTCTTCTGCTGCTGCTGCTGTGCACGCTTTGGAAGGGGATTTGTCGATGAGGTCGAGGAGAACGGGGATTCTTTGTGTCGCTGTTTCGAGGCCGTCTTGCGCTTTCTTTTCCAGGCCAGAGATGTCGAGGGCGGGGTTGTAGAGGCCTAGGAGCGTTGTGAGGGCGTTTAGCTGTGCAGTGCATGTTTCTAGAATTGACTCGGGTGTTAGGGGCTCTTCGACTGTAGCCCAATCACCTGTCGCTTCCGAATTACTAGACTCGGTCTTGATATCTTCATCAGCTTCCCCAAATGCTGACTGTTGCTGTCGTTCTCCTTCCCAAGCCTCGTGGTACTCGCCAGAAGCCTGCGCTTTTGCAATCTCGGCTTGTATCTGCGTGTACTCTTGCTGTTGACTTTCCAGACACCCTTTGAAAATCTCCACGGCCTCTTCAAGCAATGGTCTTGCATCTTGCTTTCTGGCTTCTTGTGTGTCATTCTCCAGACGGGCTTCCGCCAGGGAGGTAAGCACTTGTGCAGTGTTGAAGAGGATGTCTGTATTTGTTGGGTTCAGCGAGACTGCAAAACGGTGAGAATCCAAGGCTTGCTCCAGCAGCGCTGTTCTGTTTCCAAACTGTGACATGCTGCGCTCATCTTCTGCAATGTTGTATAGCAGATTTGCTCTGGGCCCGATCAGTACTTGGCGCAAACTGAGATGCTCGGCCTACTCACTTGTTGTACGCAAGATCAAATGATTGGGGATGGATTCTCAGGCCCTCGTTATACATATCAATTGCTCTGTTGAAGAAGCGAACGGCCTTTGCTGCGTCGCCAGCGCGCCATTTGCCCGCTGCCTGCTCATACTCGTCTGCGGCTTCTAGAAAGTCGTTTTCGGTTTGTGGTTCTTGTGGCTTCAACTTGCCCTTTGGTTTCGGCTTGAGGAACTCCTTTCGCTTAGGAGGCATGTTGACGGGAAAAGACGATGATGGGAAGCGACGAGTTTTTGGTTTGGTGTTGTGTTGTCGTGTACCTAGTCAGCGACAAGACAGGGTCTGTAAAAAAATAAGTGGCGAATCTGCCCAAGCTGGATTCAATTTGATTGATTTCTCAGCAAATGTGACCACTTCCTAAACACCCTTTACTTGCTCTGAACGTGACTGATGTACAAATTTCCCCTCTGCCCACCCTGCTTCTGTCCGCGAAACTTCTTAACCACCCCGCTTCCACCTGCCCCACTTTGGACGAACCTCGCGAACCTTGGACTTTCTGCGTCTACGGCTTTCACTTTAGCTTCTCCGTGTTGAACTCATTCCACAACAAGCTTTTATCAATCAGAAAGCCACCTTCATCAAAAAACACCCCTTCTTCCTTCAGCAGCCCCAGTTTCGACTCCTGGTTCTGTCCGCTCGGCGCCTTTTCCCATTCACCCTGGTAGCCGCCAACAAACTATACCGGTCAGCACAACCATCGCACTTCTCGTCACAGAACTCGTACCCCGGTACTGGCGATGCACCTATGACAAGGTACCGCCGGACAGAACGGGTTAACACGCAGCGCGCCACCCACGGCTCGTGGAGAGCTGCTCAGAGCCTTTGCTATAGCGGCATATGTTGTGACACGGCCTTCTGGAATCTGCTGTAGTGCTGTATATACGCGTTCCTGGTATTTGGTAACTTTTTGCTGTAAGGCCATGACGAATGTACCAGGAGTCTGCATGTGCAAGACGCGCGTGTCTTTCTGGATCAACGCGCAGTCACGTGGCTTGCTCTCAAACTGACCACTCTCAGGCATCTCTATATGACCGAACCAAAACAATGGACAGATCTATCAACGACAAGAATAGTCGTACACTCGTTTTGGTGGGTAACACTCTGACTAAAATGCAATCCTTCTTCGTCCCAGTCATATCTCCATATTGATAAATACGGACTTGCCCGGGTGTTTACAGCATGGATGCGCTGTAGAGCCATTCGCGCGGAATGTTTAACCATTATCACGAAATGCACTTGGAAAAAAAATACGTGCGTACATCTGGAACTAAGCAGACCTCCACGGACCTCCGATTTGCTATCAGGTTCCCCCACGAACAGGTTTAGCAGCCAGGCCTATCCCTGGTACGCTGACGGTCGCTAACACTGCAGCCGACCGGGTACTCCCAGATCCAGAGCAATTGGCTTGTCTGGACATTCTTACAGCGGCTATAATAAATGAAAAGCCTCACGAACTTCTTCAACCCTCCTCAAGATCGGCGTTGGCGGTCAATGCATTCGGACCTTGCCGACAAAATATACACGTATGCGCGATAAGCTGAGTCACATCGCACATCAGACTCCAAAGAGCATCACCTCCGATAGACGGAAACTAGCAGAGTCGGAAGCGCTCACGTTTTGCCATACCCTGCACGACTGCCTCCTTTACAACCATGGAAAAATTTGTGCTTTGGCGGCTTGACGACCGGAGCAAGAGGAGACCGTCACAACTAAGTCACGCACTAAAATGCACGTCGTCATTTCCACACGGTGGCCACAGACGAACTTGTTTCCTGTTCGTACCTCGACGGGCCGAGGTCCACTGGGTCTCACAGGGTCATCAGGTGTTCACAGCAAGTGATTCGTAGACAGCGAAGCCGTCGCGCCGTGCCGCCCTCCCTCTCCTTTCTCCATGTGACTAACGGATAGAGTCAAAGCACGAATCAGTCCGGGGCCAGATGGGTCCGCTGTGGGCCTCTTCTGGTCATCGTCGTGATTTGACATGTCGACCCAGTATGTCATGCGTCCTGCATCTGGGCGGTTAACAATAACTAAGATTTGGCTCCGACACCCAACACCTTGACGGTCAGGACCGTCAAATCTGAACGCAAGACACCGTCAGTCCGAGGCAAAAGCTTTGCGCTACCTGCAACACTATTATCGCTCCGGCTGTCAGACGTCGGCTGGGTTTTTGCAAGACTATTGAAAGTACTGACGACTTTGATCTACAGGCCTCGACGCTTTCTTGGATGTCTCAAACCGCAACACCACTCTCAAGAACTAGCGATCTTTGGGTCAGCTCGTTGAATACCTTTTACCGCATCTACCCACGGGTGCCGTCCTTACGGATGACAACATTCAGCCCTTGTATCCAACTGGGGCCAGTAATAATGTCAACGGCCAAATCTAGCCTCTCATTGGCCGCAACCCTTCACCAGACCCTTCCCTATACAGTATGGCGTAGTCACATGACCATATAGCTCTGCGGGCGGCCGTTTTTTTCACATTGTCAGAACGCGAATGAGCGTCCAAAGCCGGGGTCAGCAGGTGTGGTGGCTTTGGCGCGACCTGGACGGTGGATCGCATCCACAATGGCGCGCCCTCGCTCCGAAGCGCAGGTGAAACTGTCGAAAATAGCGAAAAACACCGCTTTTGCTGTTGCAGGTGAAGAGGGATCAAAATCGTCTTTGTGATTCGAGAGTTGCGCAGCCTTTTGATGCGTTGGCATTGTGGCGAGGGAGATCTACTGCTCAGCCTCAGATTTGCTTGAAGCCAAGCCGAATTGAGGCACTCAGCCACACTCCGGCTCTCTCTGGACGGGCTCTCCGGCTTGACGGGCATAATGCCACCGCCTCACCAGCAGATCCGCAGGCTCTTGGTCCAAGCATGCAATTACAATGGTCACGAGAACAGCAACGAGAATTGCGAGATCCATTGGGTAACCAGTGCGAAAATCGCTCAGAAAGCCAAGTGACTGTTTCTGCATGGGGAATCCAGCCGCCTGTGGCCCTGCAAGCCCTGATTGAACCGTCAGACAACCCCCTCGACAGGTGAAGGCTTCTCAACGAATCTATTGCTTCGCCAGATTAAGGTAGATGCATACGAGCCTTTGATAGCCATATCGGTCCTTTTTTTGAAATCGATGGGACGATTGATGGCTGATCGTCGCGCAATTTTGAAGGTAACAATGTAGCTGGAAGGGCGAATGCTGGCAAATGAGGGCCGTTGCGACGTCACGGCTATTTGTCGACATCCTTCACTAAAATTCGCTTCTCAGCTCCCGGAACAACAGCCCTGTCATGAGACGTGTCTTGAAAAGCAATGGCAAAACGCGAGGCTTGTGGTGAGGGTCACTGAGCGTTTGGGACGGCATAATGTTGGTGGGTTAAGGTCGGATGCGGGCGTCCTGACAGCCAATTGGACTTTTCACTTGGCTGGCGGCGTACAAGGCCTGTTTGCGAATCACCGCCCTCCACCACCGCTCAGCAACTCGACTGGCTGTGCTCTCTCTCCAAGCCAGAGGCCTCCACCCGCCTATCCAAGCCCAAGCGCCCGCACTGGACCAGGATGCGCCGCCCGGAATCAGCCCAATATCCCAAGGCCGCCGGCGTCGGCTCTCTGGAAGATGTGTGTGCATCCAAGATGCGCACGCCGCGAGGTTGTACATATGCAAGCCTGCGCACCTCGCAACAGCAACAATCACCAAAAGCGCTCTTGACCAGCAGATTCCATCACTGGGCCTGCCAAACCATCTATATTGCCGAGAAACTCAGGACTACTTGAAAGAGGCACCGGGATTGGCCCTCCGTTCTAAAGACGGCTCACCCGCAAATGCCCCACTGAGGCGACTCTCGGTTGAAGCCCCGCGCTGGGACTGTTGACCCTGAGGTAAGAATAGACGGGACGCGTGAGCTGCCGTTGGGGGCAGGAGTATAACACCAGTCATCGTCTCGTTGCTCCCTGCGCGCGTCGTGGTCGATTTTCGTCCCATCCCATTTTGCTGTACCCTGGCACAGCCCCATCTCGGGCATTGCCGACTGCGCCACACCCATCCCTCGTTTTCGGACTTGCCGATAGATGTGGCATACGAGAAAGATTTTGACAACTTCACCGAAAGTCTGCACGGATACGCAACACTGCATGTACCAACTGGCTGGATGACTTATATGGATGGACTTGCAATTTCAGTCGTCGTAACAAATCCCCGAATCGCCACCTCCATCCGGTTAATCTAGCCTTCCCGCCATCAGCCGCACCTCACACTAATTCACTCTACAGATTCTATCCAAGTTGGCTTTTGCTATCAGCTTCGGAATCTCGATTTCCGATTCCCATTAGCCAAACCCTTTTGTCTCAAGCGTCTCACAAAAGGGCAAGCACATGCCTTCATGAGTTACTCGGCGTACACAAGCATCTGCTGTACATCTAGCCGTGCTACACAAGGCTACCCAAAATGGCTTCTTATAAGTCACAATACCCTCCCTCAAAGAGGGTGGAGGACCGAGCGCCCATTACTCGGTTGCCTCAACGATCCATCACACCCACCACAGGCACATCGCAGTTACCCACCTCAAGTCACTCTAAGCTGCAGAAGAGGAGGCCTTCAGGAGACGATGAGGTACAGCCTAGAGGTCCTGTGAGCCAAACAGGGTCGGTGTCAATGTCCAGTATACGCCAAAGAACTACCAGCCGGTCTACGCCTATGTTTCCTCAGAACACAAGCGCTGCAAGCTCAAAACCAACATCTCAGACGTCGACGTCCCGACTACCCAAGCTCGAGGTTCCCCAAAGTATACGTACGCCTTCGCTCGCATCAGGATCATCGGCATCAACTATCGAAAGCCCTCGATCGAATGTTCTCCGGAGAAAGCAAGCGAGTTTTGGGGTTGGTAGTGGTCGACAGGCAATACGCATAAGGGACGATTCGATGTCATCCCAGGATGATGCGCACCCGATCGAGGGCATACCTGGTGGCTACAAGGATCCCTTCTCAGAGACTGTTCTAGGGATATCAATACCACCGACTTCGACAATACTGGCTCGTTCAGAACCCCACGCCGAGCTGTATAACAGTCCGCTCTATGATGACGAGATTGGACCTACAGATATTCTTCCTCTTCCGGCCCCCCAATATGCTCTCTCTGCAACCCCATCGACACGTTACTCGGAGTCTCCAGGTCCTTTCAGTGTCTCATCAACCCCTACATCAATGTCGTCCTACTCGCCAGGAACAACACTATCAAGGGCTTCTAACCGGACACGGCAAGCAAGTCCTCTACAGAGTAGACCGCCTGTTACTCGGCATAAAACTCCAGATGAGATGAAAAATCGCCACCCACACGCTCTATCCACAGTCAGAGAGTCCTCGACATCATCGTCATCGGTATCCACTGTTATTACCGAGGGCGCAAAATACAAAGACATGTCCTCACCTAACGCACTAGCCACCCTCCCTCAGAGCCCTCGAACATTAGAAGTGATGCAGAACACAGGCAAAAGGCCACAAGCTCAGGCACCTCCCGAGTTTGCTCATCTTGCAAACCAATCGCCTGTTCCAATACCATCGATGAGGCGGCCATCAAGACCTAGCAGAGATGGTACTCCAGAGCTATCAGGACTCCGAGGTCCATCTCCAATCATCCAGAGTAACATGCCTCACTTTCCGTCTCAGCATAAACGTAGCGAATCGTCCGAATCTAAGATGGCGCTAGCATCCATGAGATCCAAGACAACCACTCCAGCGAAACCATCTTCACGACTTCCATCGCCAAATCCCTCGTTGGCTTTACCACCAGCTACCCGGTCAACATCCTGTGGACCTACTCCAGACCTCCAGCTTGATCGAAACACCCGAAGAATCAGCTCTGGACCAGTACCAGCTCCAAGCTTGAACAAAACCTCTCGATTCGGGTTTTTTACGCGTCGTACCAAGACTGAACCCGCTGCCCTCCCGAAGTCAGATGGAAAGCTACAACGTAGAGGGCCCGCTGCAGGTACTGGGCATGAAGGGTACGGGCGATATGCCGGCAGAGGTCGGAGTGGAAGTTCGATCAGTACCAATAGTATTGGACGTTCTGCTAGTGCTGGAACAACTAATGAGAGTTTGGACAAGACACTCTCGACCCGCAAAAGCAGCATGACAAGTACAACAAGCGGGGATATGGATGACTTCTTCCTGAACCGACTTGCGCCGGTGGTTATCCGAGGTACAGGGAGTAGTACCGAGCTCTCACGCAGTCCCGAACCGATGCAGAGTAGCAGCAGTCTCGACGTATCCATCAAACAGCCAACGAAAACGACGCAGATTGAAGGCAGTATGTTACAATCTGCACTGGAGAAGAACAAACCAACACTGTTGCCTTCTGCGATGCCGAATACGATGCGTGGAGTATCTCCGATGAAGAAGATGGCTATGGGACTACGAAGGCCCTCGGAAAGCGATGATGACGCGAAGAAATCATCTCTGCCTAATGCAACCTCGAAAAGGACATCACGAGCATTGCAAAACGCGCATGTTTCTAGTGGCTCCTCGGGTTCTAGCAGCCGCATAGTGGGAAGAATTCGCAAGAATTCGATAAGTGAAGCTCCAACTGAGACCAAGGAGGGCACATGGTTGAGGTCATCAAAGAAGAACAAGGTGGAGAAGAAGGTGTCGAAACCTTCCAAGAGGTGGAACTTCTTCCAACGTGCACATGCGGGACCGCGTGCAGACATACCAGCTGGTCCTGCAGTCAGTCCCAGCAACAAGGTCAGCGCCTCCCGCTCTGTTGCACATTATGCTTTGATGGACCAGTCCGGCCTTGAGCTTAACGACATAGAGCAGCTCATGCAGGAGGATGATGAAGGCACAGAGAGTGCTCTTTCAGACGATGAGCCTGGAAGGAAGGAAAGAATGCTCTCTATGCTGCTACCACCCAAGCCAATAATTGAGCCTGGCTTTGTGCCTATATCGCGCCCAGCCTCACCCAAGGTCTTCTTACGCTCGGAGGCGCCGCCACAGCCCGAACAGCAACAGAGCAAGTTGGTTATTGATACCAATGTGACAGCGACCTATAACTCTGAGTGTTATTCGTTGGCAGACCTGACACCCGTCACCGATCTCTCCCGGCCCACGTCTCCCTTTGAGCAGCCGTTCTCAGTACAAGATTATGATGTTGCCCCATCGCCAGATGCAGCATTTCCTTTGCAACCATTGGAACCTGAGCCTCGAATTCTCAATTCTCCGCCTAGCCAAGAAGTCCATATTCGTCCTCAAGACATCCCCTCGCCCGGGCCTCCGCCAGAAAATCCACCTCCACGCCCAAGCCGCTTGGCTCAAGTTGGCCGCATCCCTCAAGTTGTCTCTACCCGCCGCCAACCAGGACGCCCATCATCTCGATCATTCTCTCGCCCTTTTGTTCCAAATCAACCTCGTCCCTCGGCTCCTCCCCGGACGTCTTTTGATTCTATCAGCCCCGTAGTTGCAACCGCGGGTCCGGTCGAGCCATATCCTATCCTTCAAGGCTTGAGCGCTCTTGCACATGGATCAGCTATTGCAACTATGAGCCCTGACGAGGATGAGGCTAGCCGCCGAGGCGAATTCTTCAGGTTTCCGCCTCGTAAGGATTCGGAGGTATCATACTCGAGTAGCTCTGGCATCTGGAGTTTTGCCCCAGCTGCAAGCACCGCTGTGGTACCTAGCCCTGGAGCACCATTGTCCGAAGATGAGCTTTGGAATGAGTATGACGATCTGATTGACGAGGTTCTCTCTCCTGTCACTTCTCACACCACTGAGCATAGGAATACCCTTCACAGTC
This sequence comes from Bipolaris gigantea, assembly GCA_030558545.1. NCBI lineage: Eukaryota > Fungi > Ascomycota > Dothideomycetes > Pleosporales > Pleosporaceae > Bipolaris > Bipolaris gigantea. The sequence continues at coordinate 2,014 of JALPSE010000396.1, read as the reverse complement.
ATCCTTCTCTTGAACCAATGCCTTTGCGACCCAAGGCACCAGTTAATGCACCGGACTCGGAGCGCGACGACGATGAAGTCACAAACCCATCCCTGCACATTCGTCGCTCTCGTCTGCTGGCTGTCTTGCATTCAAATCAGTCACCGGCTTCCTCAGTCTCTTTCTCCGAGTTTATCTCAGATTATGGAGAGCGCAGGATTAGCGTTATTGATCCTGTCACTGGAAGACTGAGTCTGCCAGCCAGTCCTCGTCTTTCCGCCGGATCTACCACAAAGCGCTCGGCCCGCTCTAGTCTCCCAGCGTCTCTATCACACAACGCGCGACAATCGAGAAGTACCATAGCCTCCCAGTCAAGCAAAGACCGCACTAGCGCCGCCACCAGCCGGTGTGGAGACTCGCAACTCATGGACATTGCCGAGAACCAAGCGGATGGACTGCTGTCCATGGCAAATCTTCGTTTCGGTGCTCTTATGATAAGCAAGTGGCTTTCCTTCGGTCGTGTCTTGTTTAGTCCAATTCACTTTGAACTCAAGAACCCAAAAGAGGATCGTGTTCTGGTCATTGATGGGCTCGGCAAAGACTGGTCTTACTACTGTGCACTGACCTACCCTGAGGCGACTGTGTATGACATGGGGCCTGATCCATCTCCGACGACGTCATCTGAGGGTGGTGCTGAGGCCTGGTCGACTCTCGGTAACCATCGTCACATCTGCCATCCCTCTCTCAGCAAAGCTTTCCCATTCCCCATGCATTTCTTTGCATGCGTTGTGCTTCGATTTCCGACTGCGCTTCCTTCCTCTGAGCATTACTTTGTCCTTTCGGAAGCCAAGCGCGTCCTGCGTCCTGGTGGCTATCTCGAATTCAACGTCCTTGATATGGATCTTGTCAACATGGGCAACCGGGCGCGCCGTGCCGTCCGCGGTCTGAAGATGAGGATGCAGGTAGCAGATGAGAGCATCTCGCTCCGCAATATCAGCGACGAGGTCATGGCCGGGATTGGCCGCAAAGGCTTCGTCGAGTGCAACCGCTGTGTTGTTGGCGTGCCTGTTGCCGGAAAACTACCCAACCTCGAAGACATGAAGGCACCTGCCAGCATGAGAAAAGACAGTACAGTCAGCTCCACAACAAAGACAAGCAACACTATGACCTCGCCTGGTGGACCCAAGCCCGGAGTTTCCTTTTCTGATCTCCTCAACGCGTCTTCGGCATCAGAGTCTACCAACAACGATATCACCGACATGGTGGCTCGCGTCGGTCGATGGTGGTACTCCCGCTGCTACGAATCACTTGTTCTTCCTGAAGCCGGAGCACCTGGTGCCGCAGCTTCAGGAACTATGCTCGAGAACAGCATCTGGCGCGACGAAGGCCTCATCAGCGAATGCGAGAAGCGCGGCACGAGCTTCAAACTTCTCATTGGCTACGCGCAAAAGCCTGAGATGGGCGTCCGACGCACCGTCAGCGTCTGATTATTCTTCGTTTCTTTCGAGCTGTGCTCAAAGGTCCAGGAGACTTTTCCACCCTATTGTTCTTAATGCGTTTTGTCGTTTTCTGGGACCTTTTTTTTTTCTCACGGTGTTCTGCTGCGTTCAAGCGTTTGCTATTTCCCTATACCCTCATTCGTTTCATTTGAGCTCTTTGCATAACAAACGGCGACTTGGCATGATTACAAATAGTACTACAACAGAAGGGCGCAAGCTTGGGCACATGACCATATATCTCGGAAACGGTCCAGACATATTTTTTTTTTACGTTCTTTTCTTCTTTATTTGGCCGGATTTGGAACATGCTGGTCATGGACAATGTCTCGGGACGATGGAGCAAAGGGAGGGTTTGGCGAAGGAGAATACCCAGGCACGTGGATGTGATCCAGGAATCTTTATGCATACATGACAACATGGTCACTGACCGATACGAAGAATGAACGATTTGTATTTGTATACATTACTGCCACCCTACCCATTTCCATATCCATGTTGACACTGTAGAAAGGAACATGACATGCGTATCCCCCCCC
>JALPSE010000395.1:0-17478 GCA_030558545.1 Bipolaris gigantea | reverse complement strand
CCCCCCCCCCCCCCGCAAACGTGGCTGCACAACAAGGCATGCCAAGAGCAAATCAAACATGCACGCAACCTCCCCCTCACCTGGCTCTCATCCAGCTTCCGCCAGCCAGCCTCGGCCGCTCGGTCCAGACTCTCTCTCTCGTACTCTCCCGGCCGTAGGGCAGAATGGAAGAGAAGAACGGGAGGAAAAGGAAAAGGAAGAAAGAAAAAAAAAAAGGCCCGGAGCGAGAGGGAAGGCGGAGGGAATTCCGTGGTTTCCACGTGACGAAGCGAAAAAGGCGATAGAGAGGCGGGTGATTTTAGGGGAAGCGGGAGGAGGTTGCAGGGGGGTGCGGTAGAGGTAGGTACAAGGCGGATTGGGTAGGATATCGCTAAGAAAAAAAAAGAAAAAAACCTTGGTATCGCCATTTCGACTGCCATGTTGTAAGTGAGATGGAGGAAGAGAAGAGGATGCGAGAGAGACGGGGGGAGAGAGAGAGAGAAAACTACTCATACATATTATCAAGCGCTTCCTCTTCAGGATCCAAAAATAAAAAAAAAACACTGCATTTTCTCCTCCCGGATTCCATCCCTCCTTCCAGAACGAAAAGGAAAAAAAAACAGACGAGAGAGAGCTACGAAACGCCGCAGACTACCTCCTCACGGGCCCCTTGCTCGCCGCAGCACTAACCAACATCTTGAACCCATTCTTCAGCGCAACCATGTCAGGATACACATGTTTCTGCAACTCAAACGCATTCGGCACGACTTTAATGCCCCATGCTCCCTTGGGTCCCTTGGCACTCATCTGGAAGCAGATCCAAAAGTGGCCGGGGTATTTGGGCATGCTGCAAAAGGCGTACATGGAGCGTGAGGGGTTGGCTTCGCAGTAGTTTTCTAGCCATTTTTCTGTTACAAAACAAAAAAAGGCCGAGGGGTCAGCATGGATTTCCAAAAGAGAAAAAAAAATCGAATAGAAAAGTAATGTGGCAACATACCGGTATCCTCCCGAGTACCAGGCTGGAATCGCTCGTCTCGGGTGAGCTCCGTGACCTTGCGAGCCATGGCCTCGACGTGGTTGACAATCAACTCGTCGAGATCCGAATACGTGTGCTTTCCAATCTTGAGCTGCTTGCCGAGTGAGAATTGGTTGGCCTTGTTCATTTCCAGTACGTCGAGATGTTGGTAGGCGTTGTTCGACACCTTCCACGTTACAACCAAGTGGTCGAATCCCTTGGACGACGGCCGGACAACGAGATCGCCCGTTTCCTTGCCACCGAGATACTCTTCGGCTTGTACTGTGTTGAAGGAAAAGAAGAGAGGGTGGTTGACCACACGGTTGGGTCGGCCAGAGGCAACCTCCTTCTCCTTCTCGGCTGCCTTCTTGTCCTGCATCTCTTGCCCCTCGTCCCACTCACCAGCTGCACGGTCATAAGGCTTCTTTTGCGGTTGCCGGATGAGATCATCTCGGAGCGACAACTGTGCGGTAAGCGCCTTGCGGTTGAGATAGACGATACGCGCCCGCACAATCTGGTGGCTTGCGTAGACGTGACGAGGCTCCTGTCCGCCGCTGCCAACGCCTTCTGGGAACTCGGATTCAGACACACCACCCTCAATTCCACATTCGAGCTTGACTTCAATGTGATCGGGGAATGTTCGCTTGATGGTGACGGGAACAACCATGCCTTCATAGAGAGATTCCTTCGTCTCACCAGTCAGCATGGTGAACATCTCGTCACCAGACAGCAGTGCAAAGATTTGTCGAATCTCTTCGTAAGGGTTGTCCAGTTCGGCTCGGATCGTCTCAAGCGTGGCACGCTTGCGCTGTCCAAAGTTCCTTTCAATCTCGGCGGCGTAGTCTTCCAGAGCCAGGTCATTGACTAGGTCAGTGGTTTCCTCCCGTACCATCTTCCTGACCACGGCACTGGGTCCGCCTTCGTCAGTTTCTGCCTTGACGTCCTCCTCGTCCATGTTCAGTGCATCAGCCACCATCTTCCGTGCCAGATCGTAGTCCTCGGGATGTACACGTGTGTAGTCTAGGTAGTCAGATGACTCTTCAGTCGGGTCGTAAGGAATGTACAGGAAACTGGCACAGTTCTGGAAGACCTTAGGGCCCATGGCCGCCTTGAGGTCGCGCGACTCGGATACACCGAGAAGATCGAATCGTGAAAGAATCTCGTCGCTGTTGGCTTGGATGGCCTTGATCAGCCTGTCGGCCTTACGAGGCCCCAACCCGCACACATATGGTATTAGTTTCGACAGGTACCTGTCGTCGTAAGTCTCTGGTAAGTCGATACCAACGAGGTTGACCATGTCGACCATGGCAGTATCTAATCGGTCCAAAAGCTTCTCCTGGGGTATCAAAGTCTGGTTCGGAATGAAGGGAATAGAGACAATGTCGCGGCCGAGCGATGCATACTCGGCGAGTGGGTTTTGCAGATATCTTCCCAAGGCAATGCAGTACCTTGTGAGCGCAGGGTACTTGGGGAACTCTGCAGCTGCCCTGGCACTGGTGTGGTATAAACGGGCAACTTCGTCATTGACCATGATGACCTCCAGAGGCTCGTTTCTTTCGTCACCAGTATCCTCATCCTCGTACGCAGGGCCAGTCAAGCCTCGTTGACTGATGATTTCCTGGATATCCTTGTACAGCTTGCGTGTCTCAACCGAGAAGCCACTGACACCAATGACATCTGGCCGTCGGCGCTGGATGACATCAACCAACTTTTCGATATCTTGTCCTTCAGGGATACCGCGTTCAGCATTGCCAAGGCGCATCTCGACTAGTCGACCCTGCTCTAGGACACGGCCGTCGTTCTCCACATAAGCCCACATGATGGCATCTCCACGCTGACCCTTGCCGTTAGACAGGCAGAGGACGTTGGGAATTGAGCCAAGAGGTGCGCTCTTCAACTTGTACGGTGCCTGATCAAGCTTGTTGTAGTAGTTTTCTCTCGCTGAGGCCGCAAGCTCATCCTCACACCTGGCACGCAGAGTCTCCTTGACACCATTTGCAATGACGGTCTGAAGCTTGTCAAGTGCAACGTTGAGCAGCTCCTTACGAAGGGCGTTCCACGTATCAGAAACCTCGCTGACACCGTCAGAGATGATCTTCTCCTGCAAACGAGCCTTGAAGTGTGCGTAGTTGCCCATGGAAATCTTGACCTGCACCAGGCCTTCAGATTCAGCCTTGAGCATCTTCAAAAACAGATCTGGGCGACCTTGGAGATCCGAAAAGGTGACTCTGCGGAGATACTTAAACTCGTAGTAGGGATGGTCCTCGGTAATCTTCCGCATGCCCTTGTCAGTACGAATGCAGTCGATTTCGGCATTCTGGTAGAAGCTACCACGCAAGTATCGGCGCAGCCGCGAGCACATTTGTAGATCTTGGACAAACAGTAGCTTGGTGGACCTCAAAAGGGTAGCGCCCGTTTCCGGAGCTTCAGCAAGCTGATCGGCGAGCTCCTCGACCTTGTATGGAGGGTCTTCAATGGTATACGCGCCTCTGCTCGTTCCATCAACCTTCTTCGCAAAGTCTTCGGGTGTGATGCCGATTGCCTTGACAAGTTGGTTGGCCTTGCTGCCTCGCAGCTTGTCGAAGAAACTTCGGGCGTTGTTGGCACGCTTCTGTGTTCCGTTGACTTCCTGTCGGACCTCATTGATCTCTTGTGAGTATCGATAATGCAGATAGTCTTGGAGCTCCTGGATTTCTTCAATGGTAATGGCCCTCAAAGACAACTCCTCAATCTCAGTGTCGGTAATTTCAGGGTACATGCTCTTCAGGTTCTCGTAGTTCTGTCTGAGAGCATCACGCTTTTCAGCAAAAGCCCTGAACTTGAGGTCGAAATCAAATACCTCCCACAAGTCGGCCTGGTTGAGCAGACGCTCTGGCCGAGCATCCATCGGTGGCGGATTGTCTATGTCATCAAAGTCATTGTCGCTCGGCGCATGAATGAGGTAGTCTTTTCGGTGATTGAAGATGAAGGGAACTTCATAATCCTCCAAGTTGATAAACTCGAGAACCTTGCGTACAGCCTTCTCGAAAGGCTGCAAAAAGTATCTTGGGAGACCCTTCTTGGGCCACAGCATATTACTGATCCAGGTTGCCTCCTCGGTCAGACGTGCCTGCATGTCCTCCGGTGTGAGCTCAATCTCCTTGAAGGGCTTTCGGGCTAATTGCAGGCGCTCGGGAATGTCGGTTTCGCGGATGACATTGTCTTCATCCGTCAACATACGCTCCTGCAGTTGTGATGGTTCGAAGACGTCCTTGAGTTGCAGTTCGCGGCCATCGCCAGCTTGCTCGTCCTCTTCGGCTTCTTGCATTTCCAACGCCCAGTCGTAATCTGTGCCATCACCAAATGCAGCTCTGTAGTCTTCCTCAGCGCCCTCATCGAGCCCAGCAGCTTGCAGCCCTTTGGTGATTAGATTTATGCCTGGTTGCGTGACGTCGCGGTCATCTTCGATTTCGTCTTCGAACTTGTCGTCCTCGATGAAGTCGTCAAATTCGTCGCCCAACCGGGCACGTGGCTCATCGTAGTCTTCGTTGACTTCGTCGTCGGAAAAGATGTCGTCGACACCCCGAGACTTGACGCGCTCCTTGTGTCCACGCTTGAGGCGCTTGAATCTCGACTTGGCTAATGTCAGTCATGTCCAGGCTCCAGCAAAGCATACCTTACCTGTTCTTCGGCCGGGCGTTCGACCTCTACGCCGATCAGGTCAAGATCCTCGTCGTCGAGCGCCTCTTCGGCCTCGCGGTTCTTTCTCTTCTTCTTGCGCCTGCGCCGGCGCTCTGCCACTTCCTCCTCCTCCTCTTCGTCGTCGTCATCGGCGATGAAGCCTTCGCCTTCCTGTTCATCTGTCAGCATTCCTGAAGACACAGCTTGCCATGGCGGAGCTTGCCTGTCGCAGTCGGTCCTCATCATCGTCGTCTTCCTCCTCGCTGGAGTCGTCGATGCCGGCTGTGCCATTTGTCTTGCTGGGCCTGGGCTCGCCACCCTCACCAGTCTCGCCATCAAAGTCCTCATCCTCCTCCTCCTCGCTGCCGACGTCGGCGATTGTGTCGAAGAATTCAGACATGGCTAACTAAACAAAGGGAACGCGTGAGTTGTGAGATTGGCTTCGACGGCGTGCTTTTCGGGGATTCGACGAGCGCCTGGCGGTAATGGGATTAGGCGGCTGTGGCGATCGGGCGGAAGGGAAAGTCGGGCGCAATCGAGGTAAAGGAGAGAGGGAAGGCAGATGTAGGCTCTCAGAGGCTCGCGACCCATCGGCCGCGTTAACTTTCAGCCGCACTGACGCTGTGCACGTGATACCCGCGCTAGCAGGCGGAAAGACTACCAAACAAGATGCGCCATCCTTGGCTGTGCATGCCGCAGCCACACGTGTATCCGAAAACCACCATCCCATTATGCACCCTTGATAGTGCTTTGAATGCATGCTTCCTCATCATGCAGTGTCAGCATGATCTATACATACAGCAAACCGGGCCGGGCAAGCCTTCGCCTCTATCTGGCTAATCGCTGGCTCAAGGCCGTGTTCGGATATACTTGGATGCTGCTGGCCCAATAGTTGGAGACATAGCCGATTGCGAACACGCTGTTGGTGCATTTCCTCCTCTGTAGCAGTCATGGATATTCTATGCTACGTTCCGATACAACACTCGTGTTCGTGAGGCGTGTTTGAAAGAAGATGTGCACTAGCAGCAGATGAAGCATCGCCATGAGCGACCATGCGACTCTGAAACCTCCTGAGCGATGCATCATGTTTGTCTTGCCAGCCTCTATATATCAGAGACATAGCCCTGGAAGAGTGAAAAGTGTCGCCCGCTTCTTGCCCCTCAACACCAGCTCTCTCCAAGTCACCAAGTTGCCCGACTATCGCGTCGCACCAGCTGCAGCCTTGCAGAACCAGTTGGAAACGCCACTCCATCTGCCCCACCTGCGCGCGCCCCGCTAGCTCGAACACTGACACGACCACAACCATCTCTCCTGACTTCCCCAGCTACCAACCTTCGTCCGAGACATCGTGCTTTGCATAAGACACCGACCTCACAACCAATCCCTGCACAGCCTTGCCCGTGCAAACTGTCGCTCACCCATACCGGAAGAGGGGATCCAATAGACGCTGTCCTTCTTTCAGCCGTAGCCGTAATTGGCGTACCACTGTCGACACAGCTTTGGGCGGCAAACCCGAAACAAAAGCCAACACTTGGGCTCTTGTCCTGCGAGATACATCCTTTCTGATCATATATCCCGAGCCTTGCAATCGCTGCATCCTTTCTACCCGCCTTCGCATCACACGGGCGCTCGGCGCAAACCTACAACATGGCAGAACCGAATTTCAAAGGGAAGACGATGAAGAGGAAGAACGTCAAGGGTCTCGCCCTTAGCGCTCCACCACCCAAGCCAGCACCTTCGGCTGGTGATGCCCAAATACCCGGTGCCCGCGCCAACGATGAGAGGCAGGATACGCTAGAAATCGGCGTTGAATTCCAGCTAGACCTTAAGGCAGAGGACTTGATAGTGCTGCGAGAGCTGGGCTCAGGAAACGGAGGTACAGTCAGCAAGGTGCAGCACGCTGCCACCAAGGTCATAATGGCGAGAAAGGTGAGTCGGGCGAGCAGGCGGGGTACATCAGAACAAAGAATGAAACAAGCTGACAAGGGCAGGTCATACATGTCGAGGCAAAGAACGAGGTCCGGAAACGGATCGTACGAGAACTCCGTATCATGCATGACTGCAACTCGGATTACATTGTTGACTTTTACGGCGCTTTCCAAAATTCATCGGGCGATGTCATAATGTGCATGGAATACATGGACGTGGGGTAGGCAAATTCCATCCGCAGAGTGAACTTAGCAGGTGCTGACTAGCAATGACAGCTCGCTCGATTGGGTCTCCCGAACATTTGGACCAGTCCGAGTCGATGTGCTCGGAAAGATTTCAGAAGCCGTGCTCGGCGGTCTCGCCTACCTATATAGCGCCCATCGCATCATGCACCGCGATCTTAAGCCGTCAAATATTCTCGTAAACTCAAAGGGCAATATCAAGCTATGCGATTTTGGTGTATCGAGTGAGCTGGAGGGATCTATTGCCGAGACGTTCGTAGGAACTGGCACATACATGGCACCAGAGCGGATACAGGGATCGCCATACACTGTCAAGTCAGATGTGTGGAGTGTTGGTCTTACGCTCATGGAGTTGGCTATTGGCAAGTTCCCATTTGCTGGAAGCGGCGACGACGACGAAGCCGGGGGTCCCCAGGGTATTCTCGACCTTTTGCAGCAGATTGTCTTGGAGCCTTCGCCCAAGCTTCCCAAGAGCGATGCCTTCCCTTCAATTTTGGAAGACATGATTGCCAAGTGTCTGATGAAGGATCCAGCGGAGCGACCTACGCCCAAGGAACTATACGTAAGTCCACCATCTCCCACATACAGCAGAAAATACTGACAACACAAGGATCACGACGCCTTCCTCCAAGCCGCCAAACGCACTCCCGTCGACCTAGAAGCCTGGGCTATTTCCATGATCGAACACAACAAGCGTAAATCCCACCTTGCTCCCGCTGCCCCAGCCGCCACCATCAAAGAGAAGCTGCGCGAGCGCTCACCCCCTCATAAGCGCGAACCCAGCGACCCAAGGCAAAGAGTCGCCAACGGCGACGCCGAAGCATCACCCCGCCGCCCCTCATACCCCAGTCGATCTTCGAGCAGCAACAACGTCCTGAACCTGCCCATGCGCCCCGCTCCCTCCGTAGACGGCCCTAACAGCAGACCCGGAAGCAGGGGTCCCTCTGCAAATGGTCTCCCAGCCCAACCTCGGCGGTGGAACAACGAAATTCAATAAAGTCGACTCTCTTTCTTGAATCGAACAGTAGTGTGTATGTGTATACTGAGCACATTTCTTGTTCGGCGGGGGGTGCTTTTTTACTTCCTTTGAAGAAAAGAGAAAATGCACACTTTTGGTTAGTTACCGATTGCCCATTGCTACTGCTGCTCGATTTGTTTGGTTTGTGGAGGAAATGGAAGGGCCAGAAAGGGGATTCGCGTATAGGGAGACTTTATATGTACGAAAAATGGGGTTTGGGAGGGTGTGTAGGGGGTTGGCCTATTGGGGGTGTGATTGTTGGTGTATATTTTCAAATGTCAGATGTTCAATTCAAGATCTTTTTTTTCCTTCTCTCCTCCTTCTTCATTGGGTCGTGTTTGGGGTTCTGGTGTGAATGGCGTGTGAGATGGGGAGATGATCATGCTCAGATTGTATTTGTGTTGGATTTTCTCAAAGTGTGGGCATGAAAGATGTCACGAGGGGAAGATTGACAAAAGGGGGTGAGTGTGAGTCAACAAAGGGTTTGTAAAGGAATTCCATTTCTAATCCCATGTTTGGCTAGAGTACTCCCAATTGTTCCGCAGTCCCGTTGTTGAATCTGTCAAGCGTTACAAATTCGTATTTAAGATCGTCTTTCTCGTCCAAAGTAATTCTGGAAAACAACACTCGCGAACGTGGGTGTTTCTGGATGATCACATTGTGCTGCTGAGGAGAAACTAGCTCGCATTGTTCGCTAGCGCTTTTTCACCTCTCCAGCGTTCCTCGTCTTGGTCTTCATTGTGCCTGTCTTGGCTCCTCCCGACGTGTAAATATACAGTTATCGCGGCGCGTTATCGTGCTTACTGTTACGGTCATGTTCTGAGCCTACCCTTCCTAGACTATAGTTTTCGTATGATGTTGTGCTTTCGTTTATAGTCTTTCTCTATCTTCCAGTTCCTATGCCACATGTTCTCTTCGATCAGGTCGCTTACTTCGGGACTTTTGAGATGCCCAATTCCTCTTGGGCGAGATATATCGAGATAAATAAGCAGTTCATTGAGTAGTTTATCCTTGGATTGTTGGATCCGGGCGGCCCGTGATATAACGCCTCCGTTTTCGGAACCATGCCTCTGTAAATCGCCTAATTTTAGGATTCTAAATGTTCTAGGATGGAGCAAAAACGTAGTCTTTATCACATACTCTGGATACGTGTGGCGCACACGGTCAGTATTCGCTTCATAGAAATATGGGGTTTCCTCTTGCCCATAACATAACCCCCAATCTTTCGGCATCTTCGTTTTGGACGCTGGATTCGCAGCGGTTCTCTCGAAAAGTTGGTCAAGAGACTGTTCCGCAAGACAACAAATTGGTGGTGTGATCTTGGTGGTCCTTTGAATATACGAGATGTTCTTGAAAAAGTCGTTCAGGAAAGGCTTCCGTTGGAAAGCTAACGTAAGGTTGTCGAAGTTCAGACTAGTACACTTGAGGGGTATCTCATTGAAATAATATCCAAGCTCCACTCTATAGGTATGATAATGGAATCATGGCATCCATTCACTAGGAAATCGATATCCCAGTAGACCGATCTACCGTCTCCCTTAACATACTGTGGTTCCCTGATTAGTTTCTGGCTGTCGGTCTGCCGTTGTTGTCTACATCGCAAACACAGGAGGAAATCCTGATCTTGTATTTGACTCTTTGACCATCTTGAAGAAAACATTGAAGACTTTCCGTAACGGTCTTGTAGTGGTAGCAATGCGTATGTTCCGTACTCGACATTCCACACCAAGCCGACGAAGATAAGCTTAGTTTTGGGAATCGCGTCAAAGCAAACCCGCGCTCTGCCTCTGCTCGGAAGACGTGTGATACCTGACTACAGGTGAACCAGAACGTGAACTCATTGTCGAAAAAACCAAGTATATGTCCCCAAATTTCCGGGGGTAGACCACCGGGCGTTGACTTATATGTTAGCGCCGACACTCTGTTCTTCATCAGCATAGTTCATTACACTAACACACGTTTCACTCACACCGTATCATTGGTACCAGATTCTCTTCCTAGCTCTGTCCTTTTGATATAAGAATGTTGCTACTTAGTTGAATATAAGAGCTGTCTTCAACTCGCGAGATCCTAAAGTGGGATTGAGGGGAAGCAGTATAAATACAAGTCTCTGAGTTACGGAAAGTACGTCACCTAATGGAGACAAACTAAGTGCAAATCACGTTGAAGGAGGAGGGTTCACAAGGAAGGAATATTGGAGTACAGTGAAGATGCTGCTTTAGCACCTGGGTTATCAAGCGCAGCTCAGTCAAAGAAGAAGGCTCGTCGTAGTAGAGGTACTGAGAGAGCCTAGCTAAGTATAGGGCGCTATAGAAACTGTGAAGAACCTGTGCACTTCGCTACAGCATGTAAAAAGGATACAAAAGGCTTTTCTGAATGTGAGCCGAGCGAAGCTAAGAGCAATTACTGACGGATCGTAATAAGGCTCCAGAACCTGTTCGGTTCAGCGGCCTATGGCTGCGTTTTGGATACATATTCGGGTATAGAGCTTTGACAGGGGGTGGCTAGCTAGCGTTGTGGTTAGGCCCATCCGGAGATGGATAGCTGGTGAATAAGCTGGTCACGTGATCTAGCTTCGATACCAGAACTGAAATCACCGTCGGTCCACCATTTTCACGTGTCGAAACATCCTGAGCCCAGTCGCCGGCGAATTCTTGGACATATTCCAATGCGACCGTTATCTAAGATCGGTCAGGTTCTGCGAGGACACAAGTCAATGTACACCATTGTGAAAGAGGTTCGCTGAGCTTTGGACGAAGCCGCTGCACATCTAGCCAAACAACAAATCAATATTACCGACATGCTTTTTCGAAATAAACATGATCCCCTTTTAATCTCCTTCCGGACTGTAGGGGTCAAAACAAGAAAATTTCACTGTCAAGAGCGTTCGTGGTCACTGGCGCCTTCAGAATGAAGCCGATATTCTAAGGCATTACGATTCAAAGACGCCGTCTCTCCGTCCTATCATCGATGAGGCCATAAGCTCAGCTGACTCACCCTCGATCAGTCTGAGGCATCTGGACAGTGAACATCTCACGGAATCGAGGAAGAACCGCCTGACGCGCCCCGAGATTAAGCAAGTAGCTCAGTGTATTCTTGAAGCCCTACTCGTCCTTCATAAGGATGTTATGGTCCATACAGGTACTACACCAGAAGATAAAGCTGTCAACCAGTGCTAGGCTCGTGGCACAGCTTATCACTGTGAATGTATGTGAGCGGGGGAGGTGCGTATCCTGAAAACCCACCCAACAAGATATGGTGACAACTCGATTACTCTGAGGTGCATGTCATACTTCCTAGCAGCACTGATTCAGTATGTCCAATGTTTATGAGAAACTTGAAGAGAATATATGTGCCAAATTATGATTCGGTTTAGAAAAATTCCATGTACAGTCAACAAACGTTCATCATAGAGCATTATCATAGTGGCATCACACTGATTCACAAAACTATCCTTCTTCCCTGGACTTTATACTAAATCCTTGGAGACGTCGCCACCTATAGATATCCTTTTTTTTTAAAAAAAAACAGCACGAGGTGCCGCCTATATCTTCATGCTATCCTGCCTCAAAATCTGTCGTTGTTGATCCCTGACCAGCCTCATGGGTCCGCGGTAGAATGCTGATAGCAAATCAGTGATGTTGATTGCGTCGATGATGGCATTCAAGGGGCCTGCTACAGGCCCACCTTGGGCCTTGTACGGGCGCGGGGAGAAAGCGAAGGTAAGGAGGATAGCGAAGATGGGCATTTCGCATGCGAGGATGAGTGAGGCAAGTCCGGTGTTGACATCGTGGAAGGTCATATACTCGGTAGGTTTGAGTATGCCGTGACCAGCTAGAATGGAAATGGTGAACTGGAGACTACATTAGAATATTCGTAGTAGAGACGCTCAATGAATAGCGGGCTCGTACCGACTGGAAAAAGTTGAGGCCGAGAACTCCCTTGAACGTAGTGAGCTTGAGGAGAATGTTGTACTTCTGCAACAACTTCTGGTTCTTCTTGTAGAATCGAAGCGAGCAGATGACAGCAACCACAGTAACGCATGCATTCAACACCGTGATCCAGATGTTGGCAAAGTGCACACTGTTGGACTGCTTGCAGTATATACCAGCAGCCAAAGAGATGACAGTTGCAACCCACAGAGCCATACTGGTAGGAATGAACTGGAGCACACCATACCATGTGTTCTGTTGATTGTCAGATAGTGTTCAACAAACCGTAAGCAACAAGATGAAATCTTACCCTCAACCATGCTGGACTATGGGCTTTAAGCTCTCCTTTGGCCCTTGCATCCTCAGCAAACAACGACTCGTATCCCCCTGGACGTGCAAGCACAAGATTGCACATGAAGAGCAAAAACGACGACAACGCCATTGCACACCCGAAATCAAGCGAGTGTGCCAGATACAATCCTGCGCCATCTTGCCATACAATAAGGAAAGAAAATATGGAGACCCAAGGAATAAGCGAAATGATCCGGATAATCTGACGTTGCTGCACCGGATTCGAGTAGTTGAAGGCGTGGAATCCAACCAACACGGCAACAATGACAGTACTGAGGATAGCGCAGCCACCGGCAAGCATGGTCGCAAATCGGTGAAATGTGAGTTCGCCAACGAAATACCGAATCTCAGGTCCCTTTGTGTTTTCTTCCGGGCAGACATGCTCCTTGCCCCGCCGCTCCAAGTGGCTTCGAGCCGCGAGCACAAGTATGTCCATAGGATTGCTTGACGACATGATAGACAAAAGAAAGAAAAAAAAACACTGGGGAAAGCGTGAGAAATAAACTAGAAGATGGAAGAGGTATTTGCAAAGCTTCAATATTGGGATGCTAAGCTAATTTGGGCAAAGAGCAGCAATTTGGCAGCTAGCCTTAGCACCTGCAGGTATTTGTGTTGCTTCGAACGTGGCCTTTTCCACCGTGCAGAGGCTTAGCGAAAAAGATGTAGCGGTATATGCAAAAGCCACATAATACGGCCGTTCGGGAATACAAGGTGCTGCGGTATGACCGGGCACGCCGGTAGGGGCGTCGTCTGCGTGAGTGAGACAATCTGGGGTGCCTACTGTTTGGTTGGAGTGGACGTGTACACATGGTGCAGGGAGAGGGGCCACGCTAAGTATGCAGAAATGCGATTGGACAACGACAGGAAGATGGCTGTGCTACTTAGGGACAGGGTCCTCCCCAGGTCCACGTCTGCCCCGTCTGTCAACTGCAACGCAGCGGTTGACGTATCGTCTATTAGTTCATTCCTCGAGGCACGAATTTAGAATCTATCACATCTACTACATAACTAGGCATAGACGAAGTTGACTTTGGCGGCGTCGTTGTGATTTGATTCATTTTCTCCTGAATTGGATGTCGTCGAGCCTCGCGAAGCCAGTATACAACGAAGACGCATCTAGTCGTCTCCACCGCCTATCGGGCCGCTGACTTGCTTCGCTGATTTCGCAGCTACAATATCGTCTACCCTCAACAACAGACAAGCGCTTTCAACAGCGGTCTTGATGCTCTGTTCCTTGACGGCTAGAGGTTCCCACACGTTGTATGTGTGCATGTCGACGACCTTGCCAGCATCGCCGTCAATACCCCAAGAGCTTCCACCGTGTCTGCCATCTTCGTAACCCTCTGCATGCTTTGCGCGCAGTTGTGTGAGTACCTTGATTGGGCTGTTTCCGGAGTTCTGAATCAACGTGCGGGGAATGACCTCCATGGCTTCAGCAACCGCCTTATACGGCCACTGCGCGACACCCTCAACAAGCTTTGCTCTCCTGTCGAGGCCGACAGCAACAGCCATCTCGGTTGCGCCACCACCCGGGCAGAGCTTGGGATTCCATATCACGTTCCTGGTGACGCCCATGGCATCATGTAGATTCCGTTCAATCTCATTGAGAATGTCTTTCGAAGGACCCCTGAGCATGATGGTGCAAGCCTTGGGGTTCTTGCACTTTGTGAGGAAGGTGAAGTACTCGTCACCAATCTTGGAGATTTCGAACAGGCCGCACTCAGTACCGATATCTGAGGTAGCGGCAGAAAAGACAGAGTTGACAATTGTCGCACCTGTTGCACGGGCGATACGGTTGTTGTCTGTCTTGCGAACACGGCGGATAGCGGTGATATTGGCCTTGACAAGGTAGTGCTGTGCAAGATCTGATCCAAGTTAGTAAGGGTAAAAGGAAAGGTGCGTGTAAGGCAACAACATACCACTGACACCTTTCTCAGTGATGACAAGATCGGGCTTGAGAGCGATGATGGCATCGCACATGGCCTTGACTTGCTCCTCTTCGATCTGCAGTATCCTGTTCCAGTCCTCCTCTTTGCTGACCTCAATGTTGGTCTGACTCTCACCCTTCTTGTACTCCAGCGTGCAGTCCAACAGTAGGACGCGAGGATTTTCAATTCTCCGCCTCATCTTTGGATGTGTGATGTCCTTGTTTACCATGACTCCGTCCAATACCACACTGTCCTCAATCTCGCCGCCAGGAATCTTCTCAATACGAGCATAACGCTTGATGTCGACCTCCTTCTTGCCAGCACCAATATCAAGGGAGACGGTGCGGACAGCCTTGAGGGCGAGACTGCACATCAACTCGGACCACCGCGAGACAAACTTTGTTCCGATTGACGAGTTGATGATCTTGAACATTTGCTCATCGTCGTCAGTGTCGACCTCGACGGCAATCTCGTTGATGATCTCGAGGGCATCAGCAAGTGCCTTTTTGAATGCTTGGATAATCACGACGGGATGGATGTTGCGTTCGAGCTGTGGCAGAGCTTGTGCAAGGATCTCTCCGGCTGTTTGCTATCAGCTTTCTGCATTGACATGGCCGCAATCCCTACGCACCCAATATGATGACAGTGGTTGTGCCGTCTCCGACCTCCTCGTCTTGTGTCCTACTGAGCTCGATCATGCTCTTGGCTGCGGGGTGTGCGACTTCGATCTCTCGGAGGATGGCATGGCCGTCGTTGGTCAGGACAATGCCACCCATGGGGTCGAGCAGCATTTTCAGCATGGCTTTGGGACCGAGACATGACCGGATAATGTCTGCGACCGTCTTGGCTGCTGTGATGTTGGAGAGCTGTGCTTTGCGGCCGAACTGCCGCTCCCCACCTGGGGTCTGCGTGTCTGGTGCTGTATTAGTGGGCTGCCAGGACTTCCAATGTTTGGGTAACCTACTCATAACCACCACTGGCGCCTGCATCTTGAAGGAATAGACTGGAAAGCAGTAGAGAGGAGA
This sequence comes from Bipolaris gigantea, assembly GCA_030558545.1. Lineage (NCBI taxonomy): Eukaryota > Fungi > Ascomycota > Dothideomycetes > Pleosporales > Pleosporaceae > Bipolaris > Bipolaris gigantea. Next base: position 2,399 of record JALPSE010000395.1, on the reverse strand, counting down.
AGGAGGGGCCCGTGATTAGAGTTGCGTGGGGTATCTTGCGTCTGGTGCCTTGCAGCTCCTCCGCTAACTTTTGCTACCAAAAACCGCGTCGCAACCGCCACTATGCCGGCGCGGATTATCTGAGGCCGACGTCCAGCCACAGGGCCACAGTGCCACAGATGGCTGAGTCAGCGAGCCTGACTTTGGCCTAGCGCTGAGCCCAGGAAGACCGGCTAGTTCCACCGGTAGCGAGTCGGGCCGGCCTTACACACAGCTCTTGGCGCCTGTCGGGGTCGCCAAACCTCGTCAGCCGGCCCATGCACGCCTGACCTGCCCTGGACGCTGCTAGCCGGACCACTTTATGCTACATTCTGCCGCTGCTTACCGCATCGCCGCCAGCCTCTCACGGGACTTGCGCGCAGCTTACAAGACCGCTCTGGCGCCCTCCAGGCCGTCCCTCCTCCATCTCACTTTCTCGCGCCAGCCCTTCCCACGCACCCTCACGCTCCCCGGCTCCTTTGTATTTGAACCCCTTCCGCCCTCCTATTTTCTTCTTACCTTCCACACCCATCCTTCATCCTTCATCTTCATTGCGCCTCTCACTCTACCTCTCATCATCTATCCCATCATCGCCGTCGCTTCCAGTGACACCACGGAACATCTCGTCGCGTGCTTATTTCCTGTCTAGTAGTGCTCTGCACATCTTTGTATCCATACATCTCTGTCGTTCTAATCTACTAAACATACAGCATGGGTCTCAACTACTACGCCTCGTCGCCAACCGTGGTCCTGCCGCCCCAGCAACCCCAGGCCTACTTCCCCCACCACCAGAACACCGCCGCATCACCAATGGGTAATTTCCGCCCCAAATACCCTACTCCACCCTCGCTCAACTATCTAGCCGCCGTTTCCAATGCCACCGCTGGGCGCAAACGATCCATCGCCGACGTTGACGAGCCCGAGGAGAACCTACCCGTCGGATCCATCGTCACTCAAGCACCTGCGAAACCGAAGCCCGAGCCTGTGTATGGCCCAGGTATGACGCTCATCTACCCTGGCGAGCCTGGCTATGCATTGGCCGCCGAGTCGCAATCAGGCACTTGGTACGAAGAGAAGATTGAAAAGGAAGAGAAGGCTGAAGCTGCTGCTCGCCCCATTGCTATATCGCGCAAGTCGGCACGCATGAGCCCGTCGGCCAATGTCGAAGTCCCCTCCCTCAACGACATGGACGCTCAGAAGACGGAAGAGCTCATTGACGACAATGGTACCACCATCAACAAGCTCATCTCATCGCTCGGAGTTGGCTGGAAGAACGTCATGTCCAACCCAAACCTCCGCGACGCTGCGCGCGCATACTCGCGTGTCATTGAACGCCACTTTGACTTTACTGATGTCCTCGTCATGCTCGAGAAGGAATCACTCAATGCGTACCTTGTTCGCGCGAAGCAACACGGCGTCCAAGGCTACTGGCTGTTCTCGGACAGCCTGCAATGGTGCCAGCTTGTCGGCTGGTCACTCGAGCGCACCGTCAGCAACCTCATGTTTGGTGCCACACCTCGCGTCGAGGGCGAACGCATCAATGCTCGCCAGCTCACTCCTTCTTCACCTGCATCAACGCCCGCTGCGCAGTCTGCCGTCGAGATTCCCTCGACTAATGCAGACGTCGATGCAATGGAGATGTGACGTACACATCTTCTCTTCCCTCTCCCTTTCCTTTCCCATCTCCTACTCGGCAACAAAAATATCTTCGGTTTTGATCGTCGGTTGCATTGATCGACGGTTGTTTCTGTATCGGGTTCTTTCTTCTACGGCAAATCGGCGTCTGGCGGTGGATACGAATGGCTCACCGGAAGTGACTCCATTTGACATGTATGATATTATTATGCTCACATACGACTGCTTGATCGAATATTGCGATCGCGTCTCTTAGCACCGTGCCACTAAACTCCTTAGGCAAAACACACCAATGAATCAATGATTCTTATTACCACTGTGTTCTTTTTTTCTTCTTGGGATGACTGCGCCATGACCTGATACAAATGATTGCCACCCACACTTCTCAACAAGAAAATAACATGGCTTGCGTTGAAACGGCAACGCCGAACTGAAGACGGAACGGACGGACACTCTTGTGTACCTCCCTGCATAGCACTCTAGGAATCCCTCTCTCCCCAGCAACCACGCAACCAAACAATCATTCCCTCCCCATCACCCCACGCAACCAACCCAAACACACCCCAGCACAGAAGCTCTCCCGCCCCGTGCCCACACCCTCTCCTTCCTTCTCACGCCGGCGCCAAGCTCCGGGTCCCGCATCCTGCCACAACGCGAACAAAACACGCCCCCCCCCCATCACGTCCTTTGGCTCGTACTTGCGCGTCGCCGCGGCCTCGCTCTTTCCTCCTCCTCCTCCTCCTCCT
>JALPSE010000394.1:0-25812 GCA_030558545.1 Bipolaris gigantea | reverse complement strand
GGGGGGGGAAAAAGAAGGAAAAGGCAGCAAATCACATCCTAAAAGATACATGGCGAAACTTGACTGGATGAAACTGGATACTTGACAGACCAGGTACCCTTCCTGTGCCTTGGGCTCCACGGACCTCTCTTCCGCAATGACTGTAGATCACGATGGGCACCATAGTAGCTCACTAGAGCAAATCGCACAAGTATAATCCGCCGTCTTCAGGCATATACTCGTGCGTGTGGAGAACATGGCCATGATGACACGCTGCATGCGCGTTGACATGCAGTAGCTAAGCATGTATGTACATGTATGTAGCAGCAGGGAAGAAGGGATCCACGCTGTGTATACAAGGCTCACTGCAGAAATCCCGTCGCTCGCAAATCGACTGCACTCCATTCGTCTAACACTGCCAATACTTGCATCCTTTACGCTACGAAAACGCGACTTGACCACACGAGCTGCAGGCAAGGAATCCTCACCGGACGAGATCTTCACTGCGACGCTTCTTGTCAAAGCTGTCCCTGTTTGCTGCATGCCACACACACACACCTTTACGCTTTCCCTCTGTTAAGAGTTTGTGGTTAGGGTACGTGCTTAGGACGTACATGCTACAGCTGACCCTGACCCAGAAACTTTATTCCAAGATGAACAAGTCTGATCCTTACAAAGACAGGGCAAGAAAAGAATAGCCTCCTTTTTCCACTTCCCCCCCCCACACACACACACTTTCCGATCGGTACCGCCGATGGCCACCTGACCCTCGGAACAAAGTCCCTCGATTGCCCGGCCAGCCGCCTGAGATGTCCAAAGAATGGCGTAGACAAAGCTGAATGGCCCCATGATCGCTGCGATGCTGTTGGTCACCAATTTCCCTTATTTGTATTACCGCCACTACCAGGCCCTTGAATCCATGGTACCGCTCGCCTGGTCCCCTTTGAACCAGTCCGGTAGTCAAAGAAAAAGGCTTTTTTTTGTTGCGCGTGTACATACGGGACGTAGGCTGCAAGCAACCGTTTCTTACCTACCTATCGCTTACACATGGATTAGTATGTACTTCTTGCCCTTTACCCGTAAGTAACCAACCGCCTCGCTTAATACGTAGCGTAGCTTCTTCTCTCCCCCGCCTGCCCGTCGCCGGCTGCCCAACCCCCTGCTGAGCTGAACTCTCTGTTCAACAGTTCCAACAGCCCCTAGTACAGCGGCCGCGCTTAGCGGTACGCCTCGGCACGTTGATGCGACGAGCCTGGGTAGAACCGGCCATCCAAGGACATGAACAAGTTTTGTTTGGTAGCCTAACGTTGCAGCTGCATGGCTCTGCTTGCTAGCTTGCATGCTTGTGTGCTTGCGTGCTTGCGTGCTTGCGTGCTTGCGTGCTTGCGTGCTTTGCGCGCCTCCACTGTCTCTCTCTGCTCTTCTACTAGCGGTCAAAGATTGACCCTCCCTCTCGACTCTTTTTGATCTACGCGCCAGAGATTGGCAAGTGCCTGAAAATGGGCGAGTCTGATTGGATGGCATGGTTGTGGTGGTGTGGGGATAAGACAAGAAAAGCATCATTGGTCTTTGTTTTTTCTTGCTTTTTCCCCAATCTTCTTGCTCTGCCCTCTCTCGCTTCTTTCCCATTTTAGCACTCGCGCGACAGGCGTTTGTGGCGGGAGAACTGGGCTGTTGGAGCCAAGTCTCTCTCTCCCCTTCTCTCTCTCTTGGTTTCTTTTCTGTGGAGATGGGGCGAATGAAGTGGTTTGCGTTTACAAAGGCTTCACGTGAAGTAACTGTTTGCTGTTACATCTAATCTCTCTCTCTCTCTCTCTCTCCGCCTATCCTTTTCTCCCCCCTCCTCTCTGCCTTGTTTTGCTTTTTGTTGTTGTTTTTGCGCTCTTTTCCAAAGTAGAGTAGGATAGGTTCTAGACACCGAAATAAGGATCATGCTTGTTACCTTTTGCAACTTGCATCTTACAGGATGGCACCTGTTTCTCCCTCTGTTGTCCTCGCATGTATTCACCGCTGATATGCACGAGGCATTGTGCCAGACCACATGACCCAGACGCCTTTGCTCTACATTACACTACACACACACACACACATGTACGAAATTCCTACCGCGCGCCATTTTCTTTTCCTTGTCCCCCTCTCTCCTCGCTGTGGGACGGATTGTTGAGATGGGTGTGTGGGTTCCTCACCACCGTCTACCCCGTCTGCCTATCCGGCCTTGGATGCGCGCACACACACACACAAACTGGCGGTGTACAAAAAGGTCGTTGTTCAATGGTTCGCCTGCGGCATGTGCTTGGGCCTCGTTCATCGGTAAGGCAGATGCTGGCGGGGGGGGAGGGGCGCGCGCAGAGGGTTGCTGCGAGGAACACACATGTGCATGGCCGTGTAGGTACGCCCGTGTAGGCAACTGTCTTGCAGGGAGCGTGGGTACGGGGGGGACATGCGACTTGCATGTCCGGTGAGTGGCGGGCTGGCGGTATGCTTCAGTCGTATGCCCACGCGGTGTGGAGAGGGTGCATCACGGCATGCGGGTAGGGCGAGACTGGCGCGGTATGGGGTTCGTGCCGGCATGGGATGATGTGGGAGAGTGGAGGTAGAGGGCGAGTCCGGGAGAAGCCGCCATGGGGGGGGGGATCTCTTTGCTTTTGTCGTGCGTGCTTTTCGCCTTATTGGATGGGGTGGAGAAGGGAAGAGAGCGGTTGTTCTGTTACGTGCATGGTCGGTTGAGCCAATCATGCGCTTTGCATCCTCTGTGTACACGAATGTTCCAAACACGCGTTACGAGGCGTCGTGTATGTCTGGCGGATTTTCTTACGGGATCAATATCGTACAAAACACTCACGCAAAACGTGCCGCTTTGGACATGGTGGTTGCCGTCTTCTTGTCGTGTGAAGAACTCGGGCTACCTATCGACACATGCATCTCATCAACGACGGCTATATAGCCGTCTGATCTCATGCTCTTGCATATACGGAGCAGTATCAACAAAGAGAAAACAAACATCATCATGTCTTCCCAATGTCATCTTCATACTTGCAACATCGTTGCGATTGCTCCTCCACATTGTCACCGTATGCTTCAGAACCATCTAGCAAAAACACGCCATGTACTACCCTTCACTTCTCGACAACACGCCTTTCAGTCCCTGTACTCGGTATGCATTCCGTATTCCACCAACATGACCAATTGAGCTCCGATTCGAGAAGACTAAATCGGCCATGAAAGCGGTGCTCTTTTCTTCTACATTGAGTCCCACGCCCCCTTTTTTTCCACCAGAACCCTCATCACAGCATGTCCCTAGCGTATTTTTTTGAATCGCCCAGGAAACCGCAAGGATGGTTCCGTTTGCTTTGCGTATCGTTGCACCATTGTTCTCCTCCTCACGCCCCCGTTACTTCCTGCAACACGTTCACCGTGTCATACATGCACGATTGCTGAACGTCTTGACTCATAGTCCGCTCTCATGAAACTCATTGGCAACAAGAGGGTACGTACGCAAGCAACGTATCCTGCACCGCACATAGTAGTCAAGTAGCGCATAATCGAATTCAAGGGTATCATTCCACTTTCAACACCACCTCACCTCTTCCCCTTCGTCCCCTTGCCCTTCCCCTTGGACCCACCACCGCCCGTAATACTCCGGATATCCTTCTTACTCAAACTCAACGTACCGCCTCTAAACTTGCCTATACTCGGTCCACCAACCCCTCTCTCCCTCTTCCTCTCCACTTTCTTGCCCGTAGACACTTTATTCTCCCTCTCCAGCACAATGCCCGCTTCTCTGGCCTCCGCTCTGCGCTTCGCCTCCGTCGTACGTGCCTTGAGCTCCATGTGTTTGCGTTGGGCCATGGGCATCTTTTTCTGGGCGAAGATGGAGCCTTTTGCGCCGAGGGATTGGAGGTGCAGGTCCATTGATTTGTGGCGGTCGACACCCGTGGCGGTGAGCATGCTGGGTTTTGAGGTTCCCGAGGAAGAGGCGGAGAGGAGGTGGGATTCTCGGAGTAGTTTCTGGAGCGCGAGGTCGTTTTGGAGATTTGCGGCTTCGGTTGTGTCGGTGTCTTCGCTCTTTTTGTTTCTCTTCTGGGAGGATGAGGTGCTGACATGTTTCGAGGTAGAGGTGGGTGGTTTGGAGGACATGAAGGCCTTCATTTCTGCGCGCTCGGTGTCGTCGAGCTCGCGATGGGGGTCGTGGTATTCGATTACTTCGACGTCGTTTTCGTGGTCGCTGATGCCTGACCAATCCGATTCTTCCTCGTCTTCTTCCTCGTCCTCCTCTTTTACAGGAGCCTCTTCGGTTTTGGGCTTCTTGGCCTCTATCGGCAGGGGCTCAAACTTTGCTTCGAACGCGCGGCGAAATACTGCTTGGAGATCCTCTGCACCCGAGTCGTCGTTCGAGCCTGACGAAGGCGATGGTGACCGTGATTGTGGCTCGAGTTCGGCGCGTGTGACACGCTTTCGCTTTCCAAGTGCTGGTGCCATAATTGTATCGTGAGGTGTCGTGGGTTGGCTCTAAGAAGGCGGTAATGGCAATGCGACGCGGTGCGACAGAATGTCAAAAAGTTTCGAGCAAGGGATCTCACTAGCGCCAAATTCGGTTCGGACCTCCGTCTCTACGAACCCCTCCCCCGCAACATCAAGCGGAACATATCCGATTCACCTTTTTTGTTACTCGCAGGCACACCATGACGCGCTTTCGCCCCTGTATCGACTTGCACGCTGGTAGCGTCAAGCAGATTGTCGGCGGCACGCTCAACACCACGACACCCGACCAACTAAAAACCAATTGGACATCCTCGCACCCCTCGGCATTCTACGCTGACCTCTACAAAAAACATGACTTGACCGGCGCACACGTAATAATGCTAGGCCCCGGCAACGATCAAGCAGCGCAAGAAGCGCTCGAGGCATGGAAAGGCGGCATGCAAGTTGGCGGCGGCATCACCGAGCAAAACGCAGCCGAGTGGATTGCAAAAGGCGCGGACAAGGTGAGCGCTACATACGCAATTGGCTAGAGGAACGTGGATCTGAGTATGGATCCTGAGGCTAATGGAAGCGCAGTAGGTAATTATAACGTCGTACCTTTTTCCCTCGTCAACCTTCTCCATGGACCGCCTGCAAGCTGTGCTCAAGGCCCTCGGCAACGACACGTCTAAACTCGTCATTGATCTGTCTTGCCGGAGGAAGGATGATGGGTGGTTCGTTGCTACCAATAAGTGGCAAACGATTACAGACTTTGAGCTGAGCAAAGGTTGGACCTGGCTTCTCTCCATCTAATGTATCAACATGAAGCTGATGGAAAACCACAGAGTCGATAGCCCTCCTCGAACCTCACTGTAGCGAATTCCTCATCCACGCCGCAGATGTCGAGGGTCTACAGCGAGGCATTGACCACGAACTCGTTGTCAAGTTGGCACAGTGGTGCAGCATACCCGTCACGTATGCAGGCGGAGGCCGTTCACTCGACGACCTGGAGCTCGTAAAGAAGCTCAGCAACGGCAAGGTCGATCTCACCATTGGCAGCGCCCTCGACATCTTCGGTGGTTCCAGCGTCAAATTTGAAGACTGCGTAAAGTGGAACGGCGCACAGCAGTCGTAAAGCCAGCATAGTGGCGACTCAGATCATCTAGACGCATCACTCGCCCATACGCACAAACATCACTACCTCAAAGGCATTGCAGATATAATACATTTTTTTTTATCACTCTAGAACCTCAAAAGACATTGAGAGCCTCGTGGTCCACAGAAAAAGAGATAGGGGGGGCTACAAAGGCTGCCTTTTGAGGAAAAAAGAAAGACAGCCTACAGGTAGCCATGCAATCAGAAACTCCATTCAAGAGAAGAAAGAAAAGAGACTCCGAAATTCCCCACCGTGTTGCTCCTCCTTCCCCTTCCCAATAAAACCCCCTATAGAATCGTGTCACTCAGTCAAAGCGTACCAAAGTCCCCCCCCTTCATTCCATTGTTTCCACCACCCATGAGCTTGGAAGTGAATAAAAAAAAGCAGTTGATTGCGCCCGTTCTCGTGCCAAAGAAGAAGAAGAAGAAGAAGAAGAAGAAGAAGAAGAAGAAGAAAACGTGTTCAGCGTCGTAGGATTTCGCCAGGGACAATCTCTTCGTTCCTTTCTGTCCTTTTTTTTGTTGTTTTGTCTGTGATGTCCCCCAGATGTTCGTCTTGGCAAAACGATACGTTCCACGCGTGTAAAGTCTCAAGAGAGAGAGAGAGTAACGACATGGAGAGAAATGTGCAATATAGTGAAAAAAAAAGGACGTCGGGATATCGGGCTGGGGACATGAGGAGAGGCTACGTGTGTATGGAGATTATGCCCGTTTCATCTGGGGAGGAGAATCAGCAAGTGTGTGTGTGTGTGTGTGTGCGAGAAAAAAAACCGAGTATATATTGCTCAATTATTAACGTACCATCTTTCCTGTCAAACTGCAGCCCGCGGTGTGCCAACCGCACTCGTCATTGCCGTGCTAAGGCTGCCCTGAACACTGCTTCCATCATCATAATCTTGCCATTCTGGATACTCTGCCGTCACCTCTTTCAGCTTGTCAAGCGCAGTCTGCTCAATGAGATTGGCATCCGCAAACAGCAGTGACGTGTCCTCGTTGTAGGTCCGGCAGTTGTTGCAGAGTAAGCCCAGGTCTTGACGGAACTGCTTGACAGACTGGTACTCCTTCTTGTTGATCTTCTTCTCAATCTGCTTCATGCAGATGGGATTCTTGATCAGTTGGTAGTAGTCTGGATAATCCCACTTGTCTGGTAGCTCGATGAAGGGGTCGATGATGCCACGATTTGGAATGTTGGGATCTGACGACTCTTCTTCGAGATCGTTGAGCGCTTCGTAGACGACATTAACAATCTTTTGAAGAGATGCTCGCTGATCAGGCTGCAACATGTCTTTGCTAGGCGCTGGCCGTCCGCGTTTCCGTGGTGTGGGTTCAACGTCGAGTAGGGCTTCATCTGCCTTGCGCTTCTCGGCCCTTGGCTTACGGCCTCGCTTCTTGGGTGCAGGCTCCTCGGAGCTGGCGCGTGATGGTGCTGGCGATTCTTCGTCGCCCCGCCCACCCTTGTTCCTACCCCGTTTGGCCATCTTCGCCTCCTTGCGGGCAATAGCTGCTTCTATCGAATCATCATCGTTGTCGACAGCCTCCAGCCATTGCTCTTCCGTCAGGCCGTCGTCATACTTGACCCGTGTACGCTCTCGAGCACCACGGCCAGCGGGCGTGTCATCCTTTTCGTCGACGATGGGTGCCTCTTCGTTCAGGTAGATATCCGGCAGTTCGCTCTCGCCGATCAAACGACCTAGAGGCTTACCAGGGCCGTATGGATCTTCGGCAATACGCTTTCGGTCCATTTCCTGGAATATCGCCAACTCGTCCTCGTGTCGCATCATGATCTGGTTCAGGTCGTCATCGTCCATTTCTTCTTGTTCAAGGCTTTCGGCTGCTTCAGCAGATTCTAACATGATGCGCAACATGGCGTCTCGCTCGTCATCTTTGGACTTGTTGTCGAATTTACCAGCTTGAATGACCTTGCCATCCATGTCCAACTTGTAGTTGGCTCGCTCGAGAATCTTCTCTTCTACCGAGTTGGATGTAATCAGACGGAGAATGCGGACCTCGTTCTTCTGACCGATACGATGGGCACGATCTTGGGCTTGCAAATCCTGATGAGGATTCCAATCTGAGTCGTAAATGATGACGGTATCAGCAGTCTGAAGATTGAGACCGAGACCACCGGCGCGCGTGGATAGTAGGAAACAGAAGTAGGGCGAGTCAGGCGCGTTGAACAGTCTCAGCAGGTCGGAACGATCGTCTGCTTTTGTCGCGCCATCCAACCGCAGATACTGCATGCCCCTAAGCCGTAAGTAATCTTCCATAATGTTCATGATCTGCGTCATTTGGAAGAACATGAGAACACGATGACCAGTGACCTGGAACTTGGGCAAGATTCGATCCAGAAGCTCGAATTTACCAGCCGAACGCCACAGGAGATCATTAGTGCCTTTTGTGGGGTTCATGACATCCTCAACCTCCTCAAAGACAAAAGGATGGTTGCAGAGCTTTCGCAGTTGCATAAGCATATTGCTCAAACCACGCATACCAGTCTTTCCCCCTTTGCCATCGCTGACCATGAGGCGGTTGTGGGTGACGAGTTGCTTGTACAGCTTCGCTTGAAGAGTGGAGAAGTTGCACTTGATCACACGTTCAGTCTTGTCCGGGAGGTCCTTTTCGACATCACGCTTCAGACGTCGGAGCAAGAAAGGCCTAAGAACCTTGTGCAGGCGACGAATAACGAGCAGCTGCTCTTCTTCGGTGAGCTCCATCTTATCTTGGCCTCCGGTATTCGCAAATGGCGTGTTGAACCACTCATCAAACGACGTAGCCGACTTGAAGATGGTAGGGAGAACGAAATTGAGCATGGCCCAAAGTTCCGTCAGGTTGTTCTGCAGGGGCGTACCTGTCAGAATAAGTCGATACCGCGTTGAGTAATATTGTGTGATGGTCATGCTGAGCTTGGAACCAGCGTTCTTCATACGGTGGCCTTCGTCGACAATCATGTGAACCCACTTGATCTTGCTAAGAATCGGCCTGTCCTTGATGATGAACTCGTACGTGGTGAGCAGGACCTGGAACTGACCCCAGCGAATCTGCTGCTGGTACTGTTTACGCGCGTTTGGAGGGCCCTTGTACACGATCTTGCTGACGCTTGGTGCCCACTTCTCAAACTCATTGGTCCAGTTGGTAAGCGTACTCAGGGGAACAATAACTAGGTAAGGACCAGGTTGTCGCTTCTTCTCGATCAGGTATGTGATCAAACTGATGGTCTGAATGGTTTTTCCGAGACCCATTTCATCTGCAAGAATACCGTTCAAGTTGTTGTTGTACAGGGATATCATCCACTGCAGACCCTTGAGTTGGTATTCCTTGAGTGTACCTCCGACCAGGTTGGTGGCCTGTTCAGTGACCTCCTCCTTGATGCGGTGAGCAATCTCATAGTAGTCGGTCTTTCTCTTGCCGGGCCGGTCATCGTCATCGGATTCGTCACTGCTGCTCTCCTCCTCAGGCTCGTACGAGTTGTTTGCAGATCGCTGCTGCGCCTTGACAGAGTTGGCAAGCTGCTTTAAGAATCCATCGGTCTGCTTGAGAAGGTGCGAAATACGAGTATCCTTGGCTTGACCCAAAAGCTTGAGGTAAGTCTCCTCGTCGTTGGACTTGAGCGCCTGCAGACGCTGCTTGGCTGTTCGCTCGATACGCTTCTGCTCTTCCTTCTCGATATTCTGGTGTGTCGAAACCATGGTACGGCCGAGTTTTTGCAGGCGCATTCGCTGAGCGGCGCCAGATTCTTGTAGTTCGGTGCGATGCTTCCGGATGGCATCGATGAACTCGTGGTGCTTCTTCTTTTCCTTGGTCTCGCGTGCATCGCGTTGCTGCTTCTCGAGCTTCTCGGTGAGACGGGCTTCGCGCATGGATTGCTTCTTGAGACGGCGGTAGACGGTTCGGTTAGCAGTCATGGCGAGGTTGTCGGCATGAATCATTTGCTGGGCAATTTCTCTCCGCAGTTTGCGTTGCTTCTCAAGCAGATTCAGCTTCTTCTGCTCAATAATAAGAGCCAACTTGACCTTTCCGTCATCTTCAGGAGTGTCGGTCTTGCTGGTGTCCCATGAGCCGATGTTTGCATGCATCTTCTCCAGTTCTGCTTTTCTCGCCGTGAGGCGGTTGTAGAGAAGGATCTCGCGCTCCTTGCGCAATTCTTCCATGCTCTGCTGTACAGCATTGATATCGACACCTTGTGGCATGATTGTCGCGAGGTAGGGCCGGTTCTTGCGCTGTGTGTGGGATATGTAATTTACGTCCCGGAAGACTTCGCTACTCCAGGGGTCGATAAAGGTATCTGGAAGACGAGGCAGGGTACGAGTCTCTTGCACAGCGCCACCCACGGCACTTGAGGTGCTGCCGGCACGAGTCGCGTTGTCGAGCATCTGAGAAGCAGCTGCCACAGCCTCAGCCGCATTCTGAGGTTTCTTTGTCTGGTGGTGGCCAAAGATTTGTTGCTGCATATTGGAAGGCAGAGGAAGACCCTTGGAGAGGTGTTTGAAGGCTCCAATCTGAGCACGTAGCATCAGAAGCTGGTCTTTGGACAGTGCCATCGAAGCATTGCTGGCCGATGTTGGTGTCTGTCCATCGACTGAAGGAGCCTGTCCTCCGGCCGTTGCAATCTGCATTGTAGACGTTGGTCCAGTTGGGGCTGGCGTAGATACGGCAGGTTTGCTGTCAACGGGCGCAACTGGCTTTGCACCATTGAGTATGCCCGTGGCAGCGCCGTTTTGTAGCACAGCGTGTGGATCCATCTGGCCTTGCTGACGCTGCTGCATCTGCTGTTGTCGGAGCATCTTCTGTTGCTGCTGATACTGATTCTGCTTCTGAACCATTGTGAGGAGGTTGCGCGCCTTGATGAACTCGGGATTGGACTCGGAGACGCCTTGTTGCTTCATCGCAGTATAGCGCTGGAGACGATGTTAGCAAAGCCGACATGAGGATGAGAGTGAGTGTGAGATTGTGATGGGCGGTGGGACTCGAGCTGCCGCGGGCCAAGTACGTACCTGGAAGACATGCTGAATCTGCTCGCGGGTGATGTTTGCCGGGAGCTGGCCCTGGCCGGGCATCTCTGGGTTCGTCTGGACTGAAGCCATGGTGGGCTGCGGTCACGGTGTTTGTGCAGATGCGCAATCGAGGGTTGATGACAATATGTCAAGTCTGAGACGCGGTCGCCGCACGTGGTCTGGGCGCCGGAGCTCGCGCAAGTATGAAGGAACGACAGTCGAGGGGTGTGTTGTGGCGCGTATAGCGGTGTTCTATGACATTATCGGGGGGAGTGGTGGTGGCAGAAGCGCTTTTGACGATGAGGCCGATGAGAGACTCTCGGGAGTCCGCCCGTCGCAGAGTCGCGTCGTTCCAGGAGGCTGAAGCGGAGCGCGCAATTTGCGAGTGGCGGGGAGCAGGGGCGCAGGCGCACTCAAAAAGGGCCAAAGACCGCAGTACGCGTCAGGAACAGCGTGTTGCGGGGATGGGGAGATGCGGGCGCAAGTCTGGGTGATATCGGGATGGGTGGTGAACGTCTGCGAGGTCTCTCTAGCCTGAGCGTTTGTCCGCGCGCAAAGGGAGTTAGCGGCTTGGCGGGATCATGTGATGAGGATGCGAGTGGGTGTGGCGGCCGTATGGCGATGGTGTCGTCGCTGCGACTCTTCGACTTGATCCCAATCGCCCTGTTCACGCTCACGCTCACTGCACGTCGGGATTGTGGGGTTGAAGACAAACAACGCGCTTGACGTGGGCTAGTGCCGAAATGAGCCACCGCTTCGGAGGCGCAAGGAACGAGTGGAGTGCCACGTCCACGACCCCTCCAAATTTGTTACCACGGCCCAGCCAAACATCAAACTCTTCGTTCCACGCTCCGCTGATCTGGTGGTAGGAGCATATCTGCTCACAGGGGCCCTTGCATGCTTCCTGCGCGCCCTCGCCCTCTATCCCGCTCCTCATAGCCACTTCACCGGCCAGATGAGCCTTGGTGGTGAGATCTCAAAATCTGCCCTGCGCGACAGCGTGACACACCTTGTGCATCACCGTCCATCCCTTGATCAGAATCCATCGCCTGAATAGACAGGAACACGACTTTTCGTTGTTTTTGGGTACCCTTTCCCTCCTCTGTCGTCAGGTGGCGTTCGCCAAGGAATGCTGCTTATCCCATGCTCCCGATATTGCAGCTGACCAAGCTCTCAGAACCCAGTATTTGGCTATGGAAGGACTGTTGTTGAATTTGCGAAAATGGCCATTGAATTCTGAACTGATCTACATGAATCCATTCGTCTCCCCAGCCCCAGCCATTTGAATTCCCATCTGTGCATCCTAAGTGAGGGTAGGTGCAGTCCAGTCAATGTACGTCGCAACATCGGCACCAGACGGGCCCTTTTCGATGTTTGTATTGGCACTCTGGTTTAACAAGAATTTGTTTATAAAGGCAGTCAGATCAGCCTGTTGGCTGGGTGGAAACTGGCAATGGTTATGGTTGCCAGAGCCTGTGAAACCCATGTTGTCCGGTACACCAAGAGCCCTGTAGATGAGGCGACCAGCCTTCATGCAAGCCGTTGTCGCAACCGGGCCCAGCCAATCAATTTCGTTCTCCATAACGAGCAGGCCGCGAGGAGCAACCATACCTGCAAGCTGATGGTGGTCGGTAGCGAGTGTGTTGGACCGTGTGCTAAATGCATTGAATTTGGGAGAGAGCCAAACATTCTCGGTAACAATCTGGCTAGAAGTCTGGATGTTCTTGCCCTTGGCCTTTTCCGAGTCAGAAATGCGCCAACAGGCAGCACCGCCGGATCCGGATTCTTGGGGTAGCCCGAGAGCGATACGGTCAACGAGAGCGGCAGCAACAAATGCACCCTTGCCGTTCCGGGAGCATCCAGTAACCCCGACGCGCTTAGGGTCAATGCCCGCGCCAGGAGTCGCCTCAAGAGCATCTATGATACGATCGACACCCCAGGCCCAGGCAGTAAGAGCGCCTGCACTATGGCTGGAGCCGTATAGGTCATAAAACTTGCCTTTTCCACGACTGCTTTGGCTCTGCTGCTGAGCGATCTCATCGTTGTTGAAGGTGATGGTAGCAACCTGGCTGGGGATTGGGATACTGGGAGCGCCATAGGCGATAATGGCAGGGAAGGGACCGCTTCCACTAGGCTTCTTGATCGATACAGAGAATGATACAGATTTTCCGCCTTCACTTGAAGTGATAGAGAGCGATGCTCCTGAGAAGCTAGCAGTAACAGTTGAAGGCTTCTTGGGAAAATCACCAAGCTCTTGGTTCTGCAAAGCTGCACTGACTTCTTTGTTCTTGCACGCAAAGTCTTCCTTTGTGACAACAGATGTTCCGTCGAAGAACTTGAAGGGATTCGGTAGTTTGGGGTTGGCGGTGCTAGGGAAAGTCGATGGGACGGCGCAGGCTGTCTCTTGGCGTTGCTGAAGCAGAGGCGTCGCAAAGACGGCGCTAGAAAGGAGTGAGGTAACGATTGAGGGCTTCATACTGAGTTCTGAGGGTGCTCAAGACAGGGTTTTTTTCTGAATGCAGGCATTTTCGAGAGCCCTTGTCTATTATAGTACATGGACTATTCGCTCCACAAACACTCGACATCTCCGTACGAAGTTGATGATCCTAAATGAAGCGAGTGAAATGAGCAAATGATGCAAATTTGATACGATGTAATTAAGGATGCACGTCTCGTTGCCTATCAGTGGCGATTCTTACTGTCGCGTAAATGCGAAACCGTGGTAGGTGACATGGGGGGTAAGCCTGGGTGCGAGTTGTGTAGGATTCTGTATCTCGAGTGACGGAAAAACCAACAACCCCCTCTATATTTGGAGTCTTCTATTGAAGCGTAAAAGCTCCTTTGAACCGCAAAGGGGCGGACTTGCACTTCAACACCCTTGGCTAACAGTTTGCCTGAAAGTGAGGTGTCTCCACTTGACATGTTTTCAGATGCGGGTGTTGAAGACCTGTGTAGATAGCATGCATTTTGCATGATGCCCTTTCAGGGTTTAGAAATGGGATATCGTCAGAGCATGGTGCTCCATTGGGTGTAGGGTGTGACAGGTACTCTACGGATCCTGGCTCGCCCTGATGAGATGATGAATATTATGACGCCAGCTGTCCATGATCTTGCGGGCTATGGTGGGGCATACGTTGAGGTGCCGTTTAGCCTGTCCATAACCTTGCAATTATTCCGGCGGTATACAATCAGTATCCCGAATCCTCTTTTGAAGCTTCTGATGTTGTACTGAGGAGGACTAGAGACGGGCCATTTCAGCAGATAGTACATATGTATATCGTATGTCACATGGTGCCTCGTTTCAACCTTGATAGCATCTGATGCAGCGTTGTCAGTGTGTACAATATCAAAAATCCGCCGACACGGACGTGCGGAGATATTGCCAGTGATTGTGTGAAGGCTTTCTCACTAGCACGAAAAGTGTTGAGCGCAGAACATATGGAAGGGGGAAGGAAGGATGGAAAGGCGAAAGACAGCCAGTCCGTCGCGCTTACCAATTCTAGTGCTAGTGGTATGCTGGACTTCGGCACCCCTCTCCTGTTCAATCGGATGTCTCAGGCCGGTACATTGAGACCCGTACACGAGCAAATGAAGCTCAGTTATAAGATAAAGTCGTGGCTTCTCACGGGGAACGTCTCATAAAAGTTGCCAGCGATTTGCCTAGTTAGCATTGAGGGGAAAGAGAAGGAAAAGAGAAGGAAGCATACAGTGCACTCTGACTGGATAGGTCGAAACTTTGGCTTACCAAGCTGCCCCGCTCTTATTGGCTGGCAGCCACCGTTCTCTGTATTTATCTATAGGTGCTGGTGAAGTGGTGTTTTCTCCACCCAACAGAACAAGCGCATAGTCAGCCAAGATGACGGGCGAGCGACAAGCAGCAGATGCCATCCGATTTTACGATTCGAAATCATGGGACTACGATGCGACATGGCATAGCGTGTTTACCAAACGGTTCCTATCCTATCTGGACATACAACCTGGGCAGCATGTGCTGGACCTGGCATGCGGAACTGGACTCCTGACATTTCGCGAAGCAGAGGCTGTGGGGCCACACGGTCACGTTGTAGGAGTCGATGTCACGCCTAGTATGCTTGCGGTCGCCACGCATCGAAAGACGCAAGGGGGGGAGAAATACGCAAATACAACCTTTGTCAAGGGCGACGTGTTACACTTGGATGAGACGGAAGAATTAAAGGGGAAACAGTTTGACGTCATCACGGTAGCTTCTGCGCTTGTCTTGTTTCCTGACCCCAAGGCTGCCATGGAGCACTGGACGGAATTTCTGAAGCCCGGAGGTGTCATGGCAGTGGATGCGACGCACCCGAGGAACTTGGTGTCAGGCATGGTCCTTGAGAGGGTGGCGCGCAGACTGCAGTTGCCGATCCCATATAACCGCTCGTGGAGCAAATCAGAGGACACTTTACGGAAGACAATGGAGTCAGCTGGCCTAGAGGTGGAGCAGGTGTTTACCGTCGAAAACCAAGCCGGGTACGGCCGACGCTCATATGAGATGGAGCAGTGGGACGACTTTTTTGTCGAAAACGTGATTGTCAAGGATGTTGCCAGGACGTTTGCGAATAACGACATCAGGCGACAAGCACAAGGAATTTACAAGGAAGAGTGGGAGAAGTTGGCGATAGACGGCAAGGTCGAGGAGGTAGACTCGGTGTTTCTGGGTATAGCGCGGAGACGTAAGTAAACGCCCATGCAGCTGCCCTCGAGCCAATGGTGAACTGACGCGACTCTGAAGCTGCCGACGGATCTCGCTATGTTGCACAAAGAATTCAAAACGACGGCGACGACGACGTCGTCTTCTCAGGCGGGTGCCGGTGCGGCGGGGTGCAGTACACATCGAGGGCAGCGCCTTCAGACATCACCATATGCCACTGCCGAGCATGCCAGCAACTGTCGGGCTCTGGATTCCTCGCGTTTACACGAGTACCGTTGAAAGAGGTTAGGTTCAGCCAAGCGAGCACGCGCACAAGTCTGCAACTCTCCAGTGTTGCCCAACGAACCTTTTGCTCGGGGTGTGGGGCACCGATATCCATGACATGTCCCTCCGACCCTGAAGGCCTCGGTCTGTGCATGGCCACGGTCGACCTGGACAGTGTAAAGACGGAGACGAGGCCAAAGGTGATCAAGCACGTCTTTCTGCGGGAGAAGGCGCCTTGGGTGGTGCTGCCAGAAGACGGGACCGAACGTTGGGGCACTTCAGAGGCCGCACACTATCTGAGCCAGAAGCCGCAGATGGCGGTAAGGGAGACGGGGACGGGGGACGGGCATGGTGGAGTAGCTGCGCCAAGCGGGACTGGATGGATGCAGGACAAAGGCCGGCTGCGGTGCAGCTAGCGAGCGTGGACATGTTGAGCAGGCCGAATGCAAAGGAAGTTGTTTTGGTGTTTGCGAGGGGACGATGCTACAGGCAGGGCCAGCAGCAGCCGTCGCAGAAATGTTTCCCTGGAGAGGAATGTTTCCAAACGCCCGCTGCGTGCCATTGGCCCGCGACGGGCTGAAACCGAACGGCGGGCCAAGGCATGGAGAGAAGCGGCAGAGGCAGAGGCAGATGGAAGCGCAGAGTGTGAAGGCGAGTGCAGCACGAGTGCAGCGGCGCCATGCATCCAGGACGCGCGATTGGTGTGAGGCATGCGCCGCAGGTGGGTAAGGCGTATATACGTGTTGCGGTGTGCGAGCATGACGGGGCGGGCTAGCCGTCCGCCGTCGGCCGTCCGCCGTCCCAGCCTCACAAAATGCGACTCCCGGCCACCTTAGTTTTCCTGCCCCTCGAAACATTTGTACGCTGCACACGATCCCCGCCTGCTTTCTTTTCCAAAGCCCTGAATCCCCATCGCCTCTGCGTGTGCTGCCACTGTGTATGCAGCGACTCGCCGCCGCTGTCGTGCACCAGCCGTCGAGCCCTTGCACCTCTCTGCTCCCTCGTCGGCCCTATCTGCCGCCCATCGCTCGGGCTGCCCGCTGCCCTCACGCCCTCACGCCCGTCTCCTTAGGCGGCGACCAGCCGAGGCAGTGTTTCACAGCGACACACGTATAGCCCTCGCTGCCGATCCGCTCCATCTGCCTTTCCCAAACAACTAGTCGCTCCAGTGAGGCGCCGATATGAGCCGCAACTCATCGCACGACCGGGACCTGCTGCAGCCCGCTCACCCTCCCTACGCTGCTCAGGGCCCGCATCGCGCTGCTGTCCAGGTCCAGCCCTACCCTTCTCGCAACCACTCGACCCCGCTGGCTGAGCATGACGCTCGCGCTTTTGACGACGTCGACATTACTGGACTTCAGCCACCCCCCTCTGCTCTAACGCCCACTTCCCCAACCGCCTACGACCCACATGCGCCCTGCCCGCTAGACGACTTCGCCAGGCCAGGCCGTAGCAGTCACCAGCATACCCTGACCGGAGCCGTGTTCGAAAACCTTAACCGCGCCGCTACTACCATCCACCAGCATACCTCGCGCGCCTCTTCGCCCTCAAAGTCCCTTGCCAGTTTTATGCCCTCGAGGGGAGCCGTCGAATCCAGCGCCAGCCAGCCCAAGATCAGGGCTATCCAGAACTGGTTCAGTGGCTCTTCGCCCTCCAGCAAGGCCAGCACCTCGCAGCACGACGATTACTCCGACTCGGCATCGGCATCAGGAGAAGAGTACGACTCTGAATCAGAGTCCGAGTCCGAGTCCGAAGTGGAAGAAGAGAGGGGCAACATGATGACCAGTATCTTTACCCGTGGCTCCTCCCTTACGAGGGGCGCGTCCGAGAGTCCCCAGCCCCCTAGCACTATACCGGCGCAGACCAAGGCACCAAGCCAGCCGACCACGAGCAGCAAGTTCGCCTGGCTGCTCAAGACACAAAAGAGCGCCGCAGTCCCTCCCCCACAGCCGTCACCCACCTACCACAACCCCAACGATGAGCTGCTGAATCTTAACATCTCGCAAGCTCTCTTCCCCCACGGCCCCGCCGACCCGCTCTCTGCCTCATCCTTCCATGACCTCCTCACTAATGCCGAGGCGCTGCTCTCCCGCTACCAGACCGCCTACCGCAAACTCTCTACCGCTCTGGTCGACGCGCGCTCGGAACAGAGCGCGCAGGAGGACGAGCTCGATGAGGCCGAGACACGTGCCCGCCACCTCAAGATGCAACTTGAGACCATGGCAAGGCGAGCCGACGAGCAGGACAAGCAGATGCGATTGCTCATGGAAGATCTTGCCTTTGAGCGAAGAGCAAGGCAAGAAGAAGAGGCGGCCCGCAAGAGGAATCTGGCCCTCATCAGGGGCTCGACCCAGTGTGAGCATGCTTTGTGCCAAGACACTGCCGTCAAACGGCACAACCGCATTTCTGGCTCTGGACTCAGCGTCGATTCTGGCTTCGAGTCGGAGCCGGAAAACGATGGGGCAAGTGTCACGTCAGGAAACTGCTTGAGCCCAACCGCCACCGAGCGTTCCTCGGTACTCGACATCCACTCTCATGCCAACACAACCAAGGGCAAGAAGCCTGCGTCGCTACAACCGAAGACGCCAGAAAAGATTGACATCAACCGGGGAGGATGGGGATGCGCAAACTGTGAAGGCGGCACACAAGCCTCTGTATGGGGCCGTCTGGCCAAGGAGCGAGAGGAGAACCGTACGCTAAGACTTCGAGTCGAGACGCTCGAGGAGGCTGTTGATGGTGCCCTGAACGCCGTCACTGGTGCTTGGGGAATGTAAATAGTATGTGTCTAGTACAATTTTGTGGAAAGGCACTGGCGTGTGGCGAAGGGTGCTTTTACCTGCTGTCTTTGGCTTTGTTCTTGGCTTTGCAATATTTGCGCATTTGACCTTTAGATGGAACGGAATACCACTTTTGCACCGCATTGCCGTGTTGCGAGCATGCATGTATGTACTCTAGAGATTTTTTGTTGTGTAATACATTTTCTTCTTCTTCTTCACACTCAATGGAGTAGAACCGTGGTCCATAGCGAGGTGATGGCAGGTTGCACAAAATCGTTAGCACGCGAATTTCTTCCAATACCCTACCAGTCACGTGCTGAGCAAAAGCTAGGAGTAGTTGTTTGTATGCATTCATCCTTTTATCCATTACATTCATACATTCTTCGTACATGTTCCTCAACCGTAATCTCACCGCAGAAATGCTAGAAGAGCAAGGAAAAGAAATACCGTCACATTACACACTATCCAAGCCTCACTCACAGCTTACCCTCGCAGCAGTCCTTGGTCGCCAGAACCGAAGACATGTTCTTCGTATTCGGGACATCAATCGCAGGATTGCGGTCGAAAAAGTCACTGGGCTTGTAGTGAATCTGGTAAATCTCAACGGGCATAACGGGCCAATCTTCGACACTGCTCATTGGTTAGCACTTTTGCTTGGAAAACAAAACAAAAAAAGCCCCGACCCGCGAGATGCGACGTCCAATGGGCCAGAAGGGGGTTTAGAGAGAGAGAGAGAGAGAAAACGTACCGAGGATTATGTGTCAGACCGAAAACATTCCAAAGTACCAAGTCCTCCTCGGCAACATCGTCCTTGCGAGCCGCCATATCGTGCACACCGCCCACTTCAAGCTGACTCTGCATCGTAAACGGACCGGCGGCAAACAGCTCGTCATCGCGGTATTTGGTGACCCACAGGTGGTGTTGGGTAAAGAGCGCGCGGTTCGACTGAATACTGCCGGGAGCCGCGAGCAGCTTCTGGGTCGGCAGCGGCGCAAACTTGTAGCCCACATTGTTGCCAGACTTGGGGTTCTTGCGGTACGGGTTGATGACCTTGAAGACGCGGTGGTCGGCGGGGTTGGCGTCGAGGCCGGTTGATTTTTCGACAATGGTCTTGCGGATCTCGTACCAGTTGCCGTGGGGGTTGGTCTCCTTGTTCCAGGGCGCCGTGTGGGATTCCTCGTAGACGAGCGTGTTCTTGTGGCCGTCGATGGCCGGGTCGACGCGGACGGCGAAGATGTGCTGGTGGTTCTGGGCGAGGACGCCGTTGGCGACGACGTTGCCGTAGTCCGAAGTCTTGCCTGGGTCGATGTTGACCACCGACACGATACCTGTCGCGCGCGTCTCGATGGTGATGCCGCCGGCGTTGTCGAGCTTGTAGGCGAAGATGTATTCGTAGTTGGCGAGGGTGATGATGAACTGGATGACGAGCTCGCGCTTGCGGGTTACGACGGCGCGGCCGGTTCGCCAGTTGGTGTGCTTCCAGCCGATACCGTCGTCTTGCTCGTGGAGACAGATGACGTTGGGCTGGCTCACGGGCTCACCCTCTTGGTTGATGCTGGTGGCGTCAAAGTACTTGATCACTCCCAGGCAGTCACAGCCGAGAGAGAGGTTGTTGGCGCAGTTTCCGGCACCTCCGTCACCAAAGTCAAAGGCTTGCTTGCGCTGGTAGCTTGGACGGGCATCGGCATAAGGCACAGTCATCTCGCTGATGCTCATGCGGTACATGATGCTTCTTCCATCGTAGCGGACGTCATGCAGAACCGCTCCTTCACGGGGGTTGAAGGATACCCTGAAGCGCCATTTTTGCCATTCAACGAGCGATTCATCAGCAACTCTGAATGAAGGTCCGTCAGGCTGTAGAATGTTGATGGGCTTGACATCCTGTCGGACTCCACCAGCAACCAGCTCGGGCACATACTCGGCCGGTTCGCAGTGGTCAAGGACACGCGGAGAGCATGTCTGGCCCGTCAGCCCATCTTCCTTTCCGCCCGTCGCCAACCGGTCGACACGAACAATCTTCTTTGTTGCTGCGTCCATGATGGGGATCAGGGGTAATGGGTACGAGTAGAAGTTGGAGTCTGGGTTTCCGTTCCTCGTGTCTTGTGCAAAGCAGAGACCTTGGAAGTATCTGGCGCGCTCGAACTGTGGGTCAACTGGACCGTGTGGCCTGGAGCAATTAGGATGTAGTCGAAGAGAAGGATACAGAGTATTCTTACCATGGCTCAACAACCAGTTCAAATCCTTCCGGTAGTTGAAACTCGGCAACCGCCTTTTTGAACATGTCACTCTCCTTGCATGCTTCAACGAGATCGTTGAATTCCCACAAGCACAGACTGGCCTGGATAGTATCCTTTGGAAAGGCCTGATGGCGGACTCTCTTTTTTTGCTCAACATCAACGACCGCCTCGTTATACTGCGGGACCTTGTCCGACCCAATCAAATCGTACTGAACCTTGGCCAGTCGTGGCGGTCGCTTGGTGGCAGCAGAATGACCGGGCTTGGCAGCATGTTCAAGTTCAAGAAATTGCTTCATTGCCTCCTTGTTTGGTTCTTGGATGAAGATTTCCCGAAAGTTGATTACAGTATCTTTGTGGAGTGAGCGGATGACATCGCGAGCGACGCGTATCTCATCTGGAGAGATACTCTTGAAAGGGTGAGGCGCCATGATGGTTGACAACCTATGAATGTACGAAAAAAAATTGACTTGGTCTACCTTGACGATGCAAGAGGAGGTAGAGAGGAGTTGGTAGGCGAGAAAGAAGTAATCCACCTAGCTAACAGGCTATCCTTCCCTTTTATCGTCTTGTATTTCAGTCTATACATGGATCTTATATTCCGCGCTTCTCGACCCCGGCCTGCGGGGTTTCGACTAGTACCATCCGCTGTTGTGGGTTAGGGGGAATCGCATGGACCTCCTGCAACCGGTTTAGCGCGTGGGTTATCCAGAGCATATCACACCAACGCCTGGCTCAGTAACTTTTTTCCATACAAACAAAAGTGTTATCTTTTACCCGCATCTGAGTCTAGACGTCTACCAAGGTTGCTGATTTATAAGTTGGTTGCGGTACGTCAATGTGTGGGGAACGCGTATATCTCGATGGACGGAAGTATACCGCGGTGTGGTCCGCACTTTTGTTCCCCTGCAGCTCGGACAGCGGTACAGGGCCGCTTCCGGCATTCCTAACACACGAGAGATCCCTATATCGACAAGGGTATCATTCAAACAACAGCCGCATCGGGTGACTTTTCCTCGAGTTCGGACCGTCGATTGCTTACTTACCGCCTTTTTTTTGTTTGAAATTAAACGCTTACCATGAAAGTGGTTAGAGCGACAAAAAAAGACAATGCAATACATGGGACATTCCGTGCATTCGTGGACTATGCCAATGATGACTACATGAGTCCTCTTGGAAATGGTTTCATGGCAGCACATATTCTATGCGTGCATTAGGTACACTGGCATAAAGAAGGAGGAGCGAGGCTGCGGCTGTTTCCATAGGTTGTATCCGCGTTGCGCAGCTCACCGCATGGAGCCACGATAGAGTTACCAGCGCTGATCCGGTGAAATATAAGAGAATCAAGCTGGTAAGGCTTGTATGCAACGTCCGTATTTGTAATCCCATACGTTTTGTGACCACGGTGCTTACTAGCCCGTGCAAGTGGCCCTACAATCGTTCTTAGTGCGCAATGGTAGTCTCGATTCGAGAGACTGTCTTCCATTGAGCCTTACCGTTTACGGTTATAGTCTAGGGCTGATGCCTCGTCGCGAGATAGTGGTTGTAAGAAATATAATGTCTCAAATCCCTAAGGCTTTCATCAAAAGAAGTACCATCTTCTACGACTTTCATATTACTAGCATCGGTGGTTTAGTGGTAAAATTAGCCGTTGCCATCCATCTGTTCTTCATCGCTCAGGTTGGACAACGTCGGCTAGCCCCGGGTTCGATTCCCGGCCGATGCAAAATTCTTTTTTTCCTTTTCGTTTCTGAACCTGATGATTGGGTTCTAGACGTCTTTTTGCCTTTTCGTTGGTTCTCGCTGTTGAGCTTAGGTGTCTTTTTGGGCCCTGCGCCAAGTGGAAGATGGAGACGGTTGCTGGCAGTAGCAGCAGTGACAACAGCGCGTCTTTGTGTACATGTTGTCACCGTTTCTCTTGCCACGTGGGTGTCCTTGCACAAGTCTTGTGGACAAATGCTTTGGAACGTTTGTGGCGGTGCGCATTTTTGCCTCTGTTGCTTGGTGGAGCTGCGCCACAAACACCGCCACAAACAGGCCTAGTCCCGCCATTTCTTGGTAGGTACGCACCGGCACGGACGCTATGACTGCTGGCTCACAATGCGTTGGCTGACAATCTTGAGTGACAGAGTGGGCCTCTCTGTCGTCACACATGCTCCACTTGGCATTCCACAGCCATGCGCTGCCCTTGATGCTTCCTGAGACGATGTGGCTGTGAGTTTATGGACGCGCCGTAATGGACGCGTCGACGCCCCCTACCTTTCAGAACCCTACCTCTTTTTGTCACCAATTCAACCTCCAACATTCCAACTTTCCTAGTTACGGAACCGCATTCCTACATCAACATGTTTACCGGAGTGACACCGGAGTCGCTCATTCCTCGCTCAGACTCGCGAAACCCAGCGACCACGTGCAAAGGCCTTACGCAATCCGGGCGACCATGCAAACGGCCTATTGACGACAAGGAGCCGGAAGGCGATGGTGTTCTCGCCGTGACGTCTGTAGCTGGCGATGACGGCGGGGAGGAGATTGGCGCAGCGGCGTATTTTTGCTGGCAGCACAAGGACCAGGCAGAAACTTTGGCAGCCAAAGAATCGACTGGACCAGCAACCGAATTATACCCGCTGAAAGAGAGGACCAGCATTGATACACTGGTGCAACGACTGGGTGTTCTGGACATTGAAGAGCCGAACGAAGCTGCTCCACGCAAGAGGAGGAGCAGTGGCCATAGAAGAAGATCTGGGTCTCGACCACCCAGGCGAATCAACAGGCCACCGACGTGGGATGCTGTCCAGGGCCCGTTGATGTCTGTACCCAGTGATGTAATGGCAGACCGGAAACGAAGAGACCGGCCATCAAAAACAGAGCAACCAGTGAAAAAGCTAGGGTTCTGGGCATCGCTGTGCTGTGGCTCAGCAGATGAGGAGATTCCAGAACCCACACGGCACAAGAAGAAGACAGAGCACCAACCGCCAGCAGAATCCATCTCAAACCAGACAGAAACACCCATGCAGGATATCCCACAGCCAACATCACAACCACCGCAACCACCGCAACCACCGCGTGTGCCAGGCCAATCCCGAAAAAGCAGCAGCCAACACTCCCGCCCTTCGAGTTCCCGCAAACCCACGAGTGAAAAACCATGCCGCCCCGTCAACAAGACAAATCCCAGCTCCGACTCGGAAACCGCCACACTCCTGCGCTACATCCCCACATCCCTCCCCCCGAAGCTCGCATCAACCCTACTAGCCGAACTTTCCAAGCCCATCTCCTCCCACGACGAAGAAGGCTTCATCTACATCTTTTGGCTGACCCCCGAGACCGCGGGTCCGGCACCCGCATCCGCAGCCTCAAATCTACTCGCGCCACGGGGCGAAGGGTCGAGGAGACGGACGTCGGACGTTATGAGGCAGTATTCGGTCAAGGAGAAGAAGGGAGACAAGGGGAAAGAGACCATCCTGCTCAAGATAGGCAGGGCGAATAATGTGCACCGGCGGATGAATGAGTGGACGAGGCAGTGTGGCTATGGTCTTTCGCTTGTGCGGTACTATCCGCATGTTTCGTCTGCGACGCCGTCGCCTGCAGGGTCGAGGCAGCCGTCGCATCAGGGGCGGGGGCCGGCGGGTGGTGCTGATGGCAAGTTGCAAGCTGGAGGGGACGGGGCGGCGGCGGCGGCGGCGGCGGCGGTGGCGGCGGGAGTGCGCAAGGTACCGTATGTGCATCGGGTGGAGCGCATGATTCATTTGGAATTGGGGGAGCAGCGGGTGATTAAGCAGTGTGAGGCGTGTGGGAAGAGCCACAAGGAGTGGTTCGAAGTCGAGGCTACAAGGGAGGGAATTAAGAAGGTGGATGAGGTTGTGAAGAGGTGGGTCGAGTGGGCGGAGAAGAGGAATGAATGAATGAATGAATCATGTCATGGTTGGATGTACGTGGGTAGCTGGCATATCAACATACAACCATTATGATCAAGGATTCACGCACCGGGAGACTCGAGTAACCACATCTTCGCCGTAGAATTTGATAAAAAAAAGTATAGTTTCATTTGGGGAATTGGGGTATCTTGTGTAGCTATAGCAGCAAACAGGTAACAAATAATCAAAACGCTCATGTTCTTGGGGCTTTCCGATACACGTGGTTTGTAAGGTTTACTTAAGGGGAAAGGTAGCCCGACACGGCGGACACTGTACAGTGGAGCTTTTGGGAGTGGTGGCGGCGGCGGCGAAAGGGGGAAAGGAAATGGAGGTTTCGCAAAAAGGAAAACGCCGCGGCCCGTCTCTAATACGGCCGGTATGTGGAATCGAGGACTTTTTCCCGTCTCTTTTATGTCGCAGGAGAGCGACAAAACATTACATACTACTCGTGTTGAACTAGGCCTTGCCTGGTGGTAGTGCAAGGTGATACATATATACAGTTGCGTTTCCTTTGGATTTTTTTTTCTTTGACCGCCAGATGGGTTCGGGGCTAGAAGAGGCCGATACGTGGCCGCCAGTCGTTTTCAGCAGACTTTGGGTTGACGACAATCTGATAGGGGAAGGGGTTGGCGTCGGTGGTGGTGATGGGAGGAATGTGGTCTTTGTCGCGGTTGACGATGGCGATGATCTTGTGCGCAGCTTTTTCCAGCGACTTTGTCATTGCGCGACGGACTTTGAGGGCATCTGCGGCGTGGGTTAGTTAGTGGGTTGGCAGGAGTTGGAGGGTTGGTTGGGCTGCTGCGTACCGGCCTCGGTCCGGGGCTGGGCGAGTGTCACGTCAAGCGTCCACTGCTCCCAGCAAACGTCTTCGTCTGCCTTTCCGAAAAAGTACGTCTTTCTCCGCTTCTTCTCGAAGAACTGGACGACAATCTGACCTCGTCCGCGCGGCTGGTGGGTGCTGTCTATGGAGCGCACGAGGGCAAACGTCTTCTGCTCGATAAGCGTCTCAAGGTCGACGTCGTCGATGGCGGGCAGCGTCAGGTCGAGCAGGTCGCGTGTCAGGGGCGATATCGAGGTAAAGTACCGGTGAAAGAAAATCGTGTGCAGAATTGCTGTCGGGGGGTCAGGACACGCTCACGGAGGAGACCGGGAGGGAGGCCGGGCCAGAGGGTGAAGAAGAAAAAACAAGGCGCGAAAAGACTTACCCTTGACGACATCCTTGACAAAGGCAGCATCTGCGAAGATGTCGAGGTTGTACTCTGGCCGCCGTCTTTGTTCCATGGTGGCAGCAGCAGAGTGCTTGGAGGCCGAGCTGGAGACAGGGAGCGCGGGAGAGCGCCACACAGCGTTGGGTTGGGGGCGAGTCGCAGG
>JALPSE010000393.1:0-25893 GCA_030558545.1 Bipolaris gigantea | reverse complement strand
GGGAGGGAGGGAGGGAGGGAGGGAGGGGGGGTCCAAGCCGAAAAGCATCGGGGTAGTTGTAGTCGTCGGAGTCACATCAGCGAGCGAGGCCAGAGTACGTGGGAGAGAGACTTGATTGGGTGGAGATAGCGGGTCGATTGGATCGGATGGCTGGGGGGGAAGAGGCGACTTTGTGGCGTTCTTCTTTTTTGAATATCGCGACGAGGATATGTCGGCCGGCATGTGCCGAGTTGCGGATTGAGGATTCTGGGTTCCCTGCGTTGATTTTGAGAGTTTTTTTTGATTGTCTGGGCTTATCTTGGGTTGCGAATGACATGCATTGGTGACCTTTGATTGTAAATGGTAATCTCGGGGGGTTGGAGGAAGGACTCGGGAAGGTAGTCTGGAGGGCTCGGATATGATGGCATGGTGGAGGTCGTAAAAAGTAATATGGATGAGGGGTGTAGCATGCGCGTGCGTGGTACCTGCATGTTTTGCCCGGTGAAGTGGCGGTTTGCGGGGTAGAAGGAAAAAGCAATGAGGTTGGCGTTTGCTTGGTCAGGATAGAGTAACATGGGTGTCACATGACATGGGACATCAACATCGGTACTAGTAAACGATCTAAGATTTATCACAAAGGTAATCCGAACCCTCGCCCCTCTCGGTACAGTATGATTGACAGTAGCTCCAAGTCTAAAGCTTAAATCCACCGTCTTCTCACGTCACCGTATTCTCATTTCCCATTAACACCCGCCTCTTCCACCTCCTTCGCCGGCACCTCACACCCCATCGCCTTGAGCCACTCCGGATCAATCTTGTCCACCTGCAAATACGGACTGACATCGCTATCAGGGAACTTTGCATTGCACACCGCATACCCCATTCCCAAATGTGCCCAGGGATTCTTATGCATGTACTCAATCTCAAAGTCTTCGTACCGCGGCGTCTCGATGACTTCGGAGTACTGATTCGACGAACCGGGCCACACGGCGTTGACGCGGCCGGTGTCGTTGTCCTTGTACCAGGAGCGGCACTCGCCCTTCCAGACGGTGTGCTTGATCCATTCCTGTGCGTGCTCGTTGAATTGGTCGCTCCTGTCTTGGCGGGGGACCCACGACTTGATGTGGTCGCGCTGCATCTTCTTGATGATTTGCACCGTGTACTCGGAGACAGCGACGAGCGGACCGGTCACTGATCCGTTTTCTACGGGCCACGTGGGACCGATGTACATGAGCCAGTTGGGCATGTCGGGACATGCGAGGCCGAGGTAGCCTTTAGGCTCGTGCTTCCACTTTTCGGCAAGGTCGACGCCGTTTTTGCCAATGATGGGGAAACGTGGGCGGTAGGTTACGTCGAAGCCTGTTGCGCAGATTATGGTGTCGACTTCTCGCTCGATGCCGTCGGCGCCGATGAGGCCTTTTTCGGTGATTTCGGTGACGGCAGTGAAGTGTACGTCGACGTTGGGCTCTTGGATGGCCTTCATGTAGGGGTCGCCGGGTGTGATTCTGCGACCTGGAAATCATGTTAGTCTTCATGTCACTCTGTAGGTATCCAGCTAGCAACATACATCCCACCTCAAAGTTGGGCGTGAATCCCTTCAACAAACGCTCGTCTTTGATGTGCTCCTTCATTCGTTCCCGAAGTGCATCCTGAGCCTGCTTCTGCGCCGGATTGTCCGAGTAAAAAACGCCCCAAAGCCCATTCACCTCACGCTCAATATCCTTAGCATGCGCCACCAACTTGTGTGGGTCACGTCGAAACTCGCTGCGTTCCTCCTCGGAGTACTCCTTGTTTTGACCATAGTTGTTTGCAATTTGGACGAACCACACGCCCGTGCGGACGAAAACGTCCATGTGCTTGACGTGCGGCTGCATAGTGGGTACAGTCTGGACGGAAGAAGCACCCGAGCCGATAACCGCCACGCGATCGTTTTTCCACTGCTCGGACTGGTAGTCTTCCGGCCAAATCGCCGTATGCACTATGCGTCCCTTGAAGGTCTCGATACCCTTGATAGGCGGCCACTTGAAGTTGTTCAAGATTCCCGTGGCGTACAGCAGGAGATCGCACTCATCTTCGAATTCTCGCACCTCGCCCGAAGGGCTCTTCTGCCGCAGTGTGACTTTCCACTTTCCGGCTTCGTCCTGCCACTCTGCTCGCACGACTTCCGTGTTGAAGATCATGTACTTGCGTAGATCGAATACATCACAGACTTTCTCGAGGTACTTGAGGATGTCTGGTGCGTAGGAGAAGTAGCGGGGCCATTCCGGGTTCAAAGCAAAGTTGTAGGTGTAGGCGTGTGAGGGGACGTCGCATGCGCATCCTACCACAACCGTTATTTCCATGTATACGAGAATGTTCTCCGGAAACCGTACCTGGATATCTATTCTCGAGCCATGTACCGCCAAGGGATGCATTCTTCTCGTAAATCACGTGTTCTACATTCTGCGTGTGCTTTTGTAGATGGTATGCCAATTCTATGCCGGAAACACCAGCACCAATGGTCAAGACTCTGACCTTGCGCGTTGAGGGGTCCTAGTTTCCGTTAGGATTGGAGTCATGGTGCATGGAAAGGAATTGTAGACTCACATTGTAGACGATGTTAGGAATATCGTATCCGCCTGATCCCGGGGTTGAATAGTCCCATCGCGCGCCCTTCGCTACTCCATTGAGATCTGGTGCCATGTTCGAACAGTAAGTAAGAGTTGAGATCCTTCCAGTGTAGAAAGATAGTTCAAGATGTCTGAAAAAAGTCGTTTGTCTTCCAGGTCGTGGTGTCAGCAATCCGGTGCACCCAGAGCTGAATATAAATTTGAAGGATAGATACTACCAAGCACCGGCTACGTATAACTTCCGCTTCCGTATAACCTTCATTTCAGCTCAGTTTCGGCAGCATTCGTAATCCAGCTTGTCTAGTTAATACTAGACCGCTAAATTTCATGTCGTTTGGCTGTGTAGATCCACCATTGGTATTCTCCACTGTGAACATCACCTACCCTTTGGTTCATACAGCGGACCAAGTGAGATGTCCAAAATCCGATAAACCCGAAGCTAAATACAAATTTGAAGTACGAATAATACTACCAAGCACCAGCTACATACAACCTCCGCTTCCGCATAATCTATATTTCAGCTTAGTTTCGGCAGCAATCATAATTCCGCTTATATCCGATCGAGCCTGGACAGCTACACATCCGCAATTCCTACTACATGGCACAAGTTTTGGACGTGGAGACGCTAAAATCTTACGAATCTAGTATTTCTTAACACAGATTCTTACCTAATTGGTAATAGTGGAAGCTCTCTTTTTTCTATTACGCCTATCGGTACCTTGCCCTTTCTCACTATAGACGCTAGATACTGACTAGCTTGTTATTATTATCTAAAGCGGGATTAGTTGAAACTGCCCCTTTCTAGTGGCCCACATACATTAATTGTACCATGTAGTACATGATTCTCCACTATGAACATCACTTACCTTTTTGTTCATACAGCGAGTCAAGTGGGTTTCTAATTGATCAATGTATTTGTGTTGCGTATGGGAGGCGTGGGTCACCGGATCACGAGGTCCATTCATTATGGTAATGCTTGCAGGGTTACTGTGGGGCGGTAGTATTATTTCACGAGGGCGCGAAGTTGAGATGCCGAGGTTACGATTGTATCTGGTACCGACTACCATCTTTTGGGTGATAAAGATGTCCAAACACATGATTCAGGATGATTGAGGGGGTGATTGATTATAAGGGGCTTCTTCCGTTGCCATGGGGCACCGGGATCTGCTTTCTCAGCATAAACGACATCGCTTGGACTTGTAGATATGAATGTTGTTGTTCATGCTTTTTTAGCATAGGTAGTACGAGGGAAAGTTTTTTGGTTCGCCAATGTCAAGAGTGGAGGTGGATTTGCGTAGTTTCGCCTGTTTACTTCCTTGAAGAGATGATGTCTGAGATAAGGTATTGAACACCATGCATCTTTTATCGTGTCCAGATGCGATCCGATAGAAGACAAATGCGCAAAAATTACCTCTGTCACAGTAAACGATGATTGGCTTGCATCTGTAAATCCAGCAATCCGATGCGGATCGATTTTGCTCATTCCAGCAGTAGCTAAGCAGGAAGCCAAGGAGGCAGAGGTTGACCAAGTTACACCATGTTTAGACCGATGCGCTTTCATTACAAAGCCGATAAACATAGTACTTCTGTCAAAAGAACCTCTTGGACATGGTGAAATGCAAAGAGGAGAAACCCATATCTTTGCAAACTATGAAAATTGTCAACTTGAGTAAGACCACACCATGAGCCGCTACGCTAAATCCACCCGTTACGTTTGTGCGTAGTATCCACATTACCCCATAACCATATTCCTGCCTCGGCACTGTTCACACCCTGCAAGCGAAATAGTGAGACGGGTAGGCTGACTATTTCAGTCCATCCGCCCCCGGTTTGACATGGGGTTGTCAAATCTCGCAGACGATAGCGCAATCTTCCATGGGCGAGTGCGGGAAGCAGCAGGACACGTTATTTTGACTTCACGTGCTCAAGCCAAGCAACTGATTCAAGATTGAAAAGAAAAACGCACTCCTCTTCTGGAAAGCGAAACCCACAAACTGTGAGCTCTCTATCCTCAGGGATGCAACTGTCCATCTCTGTAAACGGAGCGGTGGCGCAGTGGGTTTTCTTGAGATACTAAGATTCTTTTACCACGATGCTAAGGAATCTGCCAGGCCGAGAGTTCCAATCTCTCCCCCTCTCAAAATAGAATGAACACCTACAAACTTCAAGGACAGACTTGGACTTGAAATTGAATTCGTTCAAGGTCAACTGAAGAAAGAGTTTTCCGGTTTTAGTGCTATACAAGTGTTCTTGGTTTCTTTCCCTTATCTAGTCTCCCGCGCGATGAAAGCAATATACACCCCACTTTTTACTCTGTTTTTGCTACGCTGCCTCTAGTTATGGTTGCTCTTGCCTGCTGCAACAGGCGGATAGGCCGCTCTAAAAAGAACTATCAAGTTGCTCTGCAAGAAGGAAAAACTCAAGGGTACCCTTCACCTGGCGGAAGAGTCCTTTACCAACTTGTATAAAATCTAGGCTGATAAAAGTTAATGAAAAGATGTTTTACAAGAAAACTGTAGATAAACCTGTCTCTATACCCCGAGAGAGGTTATGATGGAGGTTAATTCAATCCTCGTTATCAAAGAAATAGACCGTGCATCCAGCTTCTTTAGAAGTAACGTAGTAGACGGTATAGCGTCATTATTCATCGCTACGAAAATGCTACTTCTTCCTCTCCCCCTCAAGCAAAACCTCATGCCCATCCCCCTCCCGAACGCCCTGCGCAAGCACCCACCCACCCACGGCCACAAGCCCCATGCACCACCACGCCAACCCAACCATCCCCCTCTCCAGCCCCTCGCCAAACAACCAACTGAAGAAGACTGGCCCAAACGTCCGCGCCAAACTCGACACCGACTGCCCAATTCCATGCACCGTCCCGAGCACCGACGGATGCGGACTTGCATTGTTGATCAGAATCGCCGTGCACGGCATCGCAAACGTGCGGGCTAAGACTTGAATCGACAAGGCCGCCGTAATCGCGGTCCAAATCCACGGCCCGGAGACACCGAGCGGCGGCGGCGTCCAGCTGGGCACAAGACTCAAGAAGGGCGTGACAAAGTACATGAGAGGGAAAAGGGCGGTGAAGACGCGGAACGAGTTTGTGGTCCCGAGCCGATGGGCGATTCTTGGGTAGACGAAGAGTTGGAGGGGGAGACCGATGACGCCGATTATGGCGAGGGCGAGGCCGATGCGCGAGGGAGGCATGCCGAGGCCGCCGGTGAAGAAGAGGCCGTGAGGGTCGAAAGAGGGGGGGTAAGGGTTCTTGGGGTCGAAGCGTGGGGTGGAAAGGTGCAAGGTCCAGAGGCCGTTGAAGGTGCTTACGTGCATGGAGAGAGCGCCGTGGGCAAGCATTGTCATGATGAGGTTGGGGGTCCAAATACGGCGGAAGGCGAGTTGTTGGCGGACCTGCTTGCTTGCTTTATCGATTTGGTGAATAGTAGGCGATGTAGGTGTTTGCTGTAGTTCCAGGTCGTGGCTGGGGATCATGCTGTAGCCTCGTTCAGAGGCAATGTCCTGACGGAATAGCGTCCGGCGTATCCAGCGTCCCATTCGAAGGCCGAAATCAGGTCGGTCTTTGCAGAGTTCGCCGGTTTCCTCCAGGAAGAAGAGAACTGCTAGTGATGACAGACATAAAAACATGGCACTGACAAGATTGGGTAGCGCATACGGGTAGCGCATCGTCCATTGCACGCCATGCTTGCCACCAAACGTAGAGTCCGGCCCAAACAACGATGGGTAGTTGGCGACAGGGTCTGCAAGTATACCACCTACTCATGTTAGCGGTGCCATGAACCCCCATTCACACTTCACTTACCCAACACCGGCCCGATCAACACTCCAACATTAAACGTCATGGGCATTAGCAAGAACGCCCTAGTCTGAAACTTCTTCTCCTTGATAATCTCGCTGATCATCGTCCTCATAACGCCAATATTCCCATTCACTATCCCTCCCAGGCTTCGGAAGAACACCGCCATGGCAAAATTATGCGAGAATCCAAAGCCAATGGTACTCAGCATGGTGCCTACCAGACCAAGGTAAATGACCCGCTTGCGACCGCCATACTCGGAGTCGGAAAAGCGACCCCACAGCATTGCGGTCAGAAACTGCGTGGCGGGAAACGTGGCGCCAATGATTCCTGCTTGGTACGAAAGGGTGGACTCGGAGAGGGAAGGATCAAAAGATTGCAGTTGGTAGTACAGGTATGCGCCCAGTGATGTTTGCGTCAAGGGCTCGGAAAATCGTGCCAGGACCAATACTAGAAGCTGATCTTTTCGCGGCAGTGCACTCCATGATACAGGTCTGTTCGCTGATTCGGTTTTCCCTGTCTCGCCGCCATCCTGAGTGTCCACGTCGGTAACGTTGGTGTTGATAAAAAGGTCGCGCAACCTGTTTCTTCGGTTGCTAGCAAAGTCCTCGGCGCTGTCTGTGCCGTTCTCTATCGACCGCGATGTATTTCTGGTGTCCGCTGTTGCGCAGGCAGTTTCCGAGTTGTATCGTGGCTCTTGCTCGCCGGAGTCATCTCTGAAACCAGTGCGAATGGCGCCGTAGCCAGACGCCACTCGAGAGGTGGATGCCCCATTTGAATCGTGAGAGCTAGATACCATCAGCTCAGCTGGTGTGCGAACAAGACCAAGCACAATCTGTCAGCCAAAGAGAAAAGAAAACTAAGTCTGGCATATGCGTATGGATATTTGATACTAAGATCAGGCGTCTCGGCCGTGCATAGTAGCGCGCCATCGATAATGACAACGTAGACATTTTATTGGTGAAAATTTGACTGATAGCGGCGGGCGCTTCGAGAGCAATCTAGGGTTGCCACTCGGCCAGACATTGTTTCCGATAGGTGGCCTAAATTCGGCGTAACTATTCTACAAGAAACACGCACCAAATCGCAAGGTCAAAGTTGGGAGAAGCCCCAGAGATGCCCAATGAAAAATTCAATTAGGTGCCACTCCAGTGAAATGAACTCTCCATTTCCAGCTTTGCATGACTGCAGGTGAATACTCCAAATCCCGCCTTCTCCTCCAGCAACATGAACGCTGGAATAATTCTCTCATGTAGGCATCAACGGTCCAACTAGCCTTACAACCTCTCTTTTTCCCGTCGACTCGTCTCCTGGCTTCAGCTCTTCTCCTCGGGGCTAAACTTGATGCTAATACTGTTGACGCAATGTCTTTCGTCCTTGGGATTGCCGAATCGCTCGCCCTTGAAAATGTGCCCCAAGTGACCTCCGCAGTTGTTACAGACAATCTCAGTCCGCATCATGCCTAGACCGGGATCCGGCTTCTGTCCCACGGCGCCGGGAATGGCGTCCCAGAAGGCGGGCCATCCGCAACCAGAGTCGAATTTGTGGTTTGCTTTGTAGAGAGGCGCATCGCACCCACCGCAGGTATAGACGCCAGCGTCCGGGTAGTGCTTGTCATACTTTCCGGAGCCGGGTGGTTCGGTGCCTTTCTTTCGGAGGATACGGAATTGCTCTGGGAAATGTCAGCACTATCATGATAGCCATGGTTGGCAAAAACCCGGGCGCCATACCAGGCGATAGTTGTGCCTGCCATTCACCCTCAGGCTTCTGCACTGGATAGTTGGTGTTGTCAGACATGCTGTTAGAAGAGCCGAAAAGAGCGCCCAAGAAGGGAATATTTGGCATCGAACGGTAGAGGACTGCGCGCTGGGGAGTGTTGTAGATGGTGCGACCGATGCCAGTTGCGGGGCAAGATCGAAGGAACGCAGTTGTTGTATTTGTCACCGTGTGAATCGTGCGGAGAAATGTTGGAAAAGAAGGAAAGCGCATGTGGAGGGAGGATGTGTGGATTGTCGTCGTGTTGGAGTTTTGGGGCTGTGTTTTGTACAATCGCGAGTTGATTACTGAGGGGCGGCGGAGAGCTTCGGCGCCACTGGGAAGCTTCGAGAGTCGCCAATTGCGTCATGAGCGTCGCGCGCCATCAACGCCATCGCATTACTATCTTGACAGCCGTGTAGCGCTCTGCTGGATGGTATCATGCATACATGCCCTCCCGTGTCTGTGCTGTCTCCGATCCATGTGTGTATATAAGGTTGGGTCATTATTCCAGCTCTACGCTTCTCTTCTGCTCATATTTACAACGGCAAAACGGAGTATTCTGTATCGAGTGGGGGTTTCGGTACAATGCAATTATGCCGAGATTGAGTTGAAGGTATGAGAGGAAAACGGCAAATACGTTTTTGGAGATGAGAGAGAGAAGTTCAATGTAGATGAAGAGGATGTGTAATCCATGAATGTTCGATACTGCTCCTAGAAACGAAGAAAGGTGATCAAGCATTGGTGTCAGGACCTTGTTGGACAACCCCAACGCTATCATGCATCTTACCGGCACTCCGTCTCCCATTCGGACAAACAAGTCACCACCCCTGCAAAACTATTGCTTTCCGTAATAGCTGCCCATCACATTCTCAATCTCAATACTGGGCTGAATATACGGCTTAATCGTCTTCCTAACCATAGTCCTTTGCTCAAACGCATACGCAAAACCAATCAAACTCTCCTCGCTCCACAACTTGCCCGCAAAGGAGATTCCAAACGGGACATTCGGGGCCGTAGCATTCAAGTCGCCACGTGAATTTGTGATAACCGTGGTATTGGCAGGGTACACACCCAGTGGGACGGTAACAACAGGAGCACCAATGATAGCAGAGATACCAGAAGCGACACGTGAGGGAAGTACGACAGCATCGAGATTGTGGGTGGCTAGTGCGCCGAGGATACCGCCTTCGCCGCCGAGGTAGAGGTCTTCTTGGTATGCGGCCCAGAACTGTGCATCCGTGTTGCTGAAGTTTTGAGACTGTGCAATCGAGCTGTCAAATATCGCGGTATCTCTGTTTGGGTAGGCCTCGGGGGGAAAACTTTGAGTGAAGTTTCTGACATCTTTCAGGGTCGTGACGTTGTTGGGATTGTATGTGAGTTGGGAAAGGTAGCTGGCAAGATTGGGCGAGAAATCGCCGTCGAGCACTATACCTTCAGCGTTGGATTCGAGGTACTGGTCCCATGCGGTATAGTTTGTTTCTTCTACAATTATGGCGCCGGCAGAACGCAGAACATCAAGAGCGGCTTCAAAAGCGGCATATACGGGCGCGGTAGAGGCACGAGGTGTACCTATGGCATTTCGCGGAACACCGATCCGCCTTCCTACCAA
The DNA here is from genome assembly GCA_030558545.1 of Bipolaris gigantea. Taxonomy (NCBI): domain Eukaryota; kingdom Fungi; phylum Ascomycota; class Dothideomycetes; order Pleosporales; family Pleosporaceae; genus Bipolaris; species Bipolaris gigantea. The sequence continues at coordinate 16,127 of JALPSE010000393.1, read as the reverse complement.
GGCATCCAGCTTACAGGCTGCGACATAGTCAGGCACTGCAACGTTGGTTGTGTTCTTCGCCCAAGGAATTGCAGAAGTGTAGTTGTCGTACTGGTCGGGACCAACGATGGCTTGCAGAAGATAAGCTGCATCCTTGACCGTGCGAGCCATAGGCCCAACCGTATCCTGATGTTCTGAGATGGGAATCACAAGTGATCTGCTGGTAAGACCAACACTGGGCTTTATGCCAACAATGTTGTTTACTTGGCTTGGCGAAAGGATTGATCCATCGGTCTCGGTGCCCAATGTTCCAAATGCCAGCCCTATGCTGGCGGCGACACCACTCCCGCTGCTGCTACCGCTGGGGTCTTGTCCGGGGAAATATGCGCCGTACGTCTGACCGCCTTGAGCAGACCAGCCGTTTGAAGAATTAGATGATCGGTAATTGGCCCATTGCGAAAGGTTGGTTTTGCCCAGGATGATAGCACCTGCCTTGCGCAGCTTTGCAGCAACGGTAGCATCACGTGGGACCTTGGCCCCGACAAGAGACCAAGAGCCAGCCGTGTTGTTCATCTCATCGGCAGTGGCAATGTTGTTCTTGATGAGCACGGGGAGGCCATGAAGGGGCCTGTTTCTGATCAGCAACTAAGAATCGTGTAGGCCGGATTGGATACGACCAACCCTCTGGATTTGCCTGAAGCACGCTCTTCATCCAGCTGCTTCGCGATGGACCATGCATCTGGGTTGATCTCAACAACCGTATGAAGCGTCTTGTTGACTTCAATGATCCGTTGCACGTAAGCCTTGCTCCGTGTCAGCATCGAGTCCGGCAACGAGACAAAACCAGTCAATCCAGGAGAACCCACGTGTACCAGATGCAGACTTGTGAATGCTCCAGCATCGAGACCAGCAGCCAACTCATCTGCCGTGGCGTCTAGAAGGGAAGGAAAGCCGGCTGTACCGTTATACTGTGCATACACAGCCGGGAGTGGCGCAAAGGCCAGGAAGACCTTGGCCAAGAACCAAGCTGAGAGCATGATGCTGGCTGCAACGATTACAGTGTTGAGGAGAGCTGGACGGGAGGAGACGGTCGAGAGGGCGCATGTCCTTGATAAGGGACAGTCCCATGTCTGCTATGACAACCATGTGTATTATGATGACCCGACGTCAGCTCTTGCGCGGTTCCCATGTCGGACAAGGATCCGCCTGCAAGCGCATGTCCGGCAGGGGAGGTCCAATGCTGATGTAAGCACCGTACTCCGTACCTACGTAGTTTCCGTGATAAGCACATGGAAATGTCACAACTTGGCTTTGCCACAAGCCGTCGCTGGCTGAACGGTAGCGGTCTACATGCGCGTATTTCCGCATGGGTCGATAGTCGGTCGCACGCTGCTCCTTGCAGGCCGTCTAGTAGACGTGTATCACCCGAGCAGAGAATTTTGTGTCCTCCCTCTCTGTGTGTGATGCTGCTATGCGCCGTGGACGTTGAACCAATGCATCTGCGATTACGGAAGGTGTGGGCGGCGATCCATGTCCAACTAGGAAGGTGCGAAGGAGGGCAAAGCGAAGAATCAAAAGCTTGATGCCGCGGAACAAGGACGAGGCTGCCGGTCGCGGGTAGCTATCGATACACTCTGCCTAGTGCTAGTGAATGCAAGCACGGCATCCTGGGTACGTTGTAGATGCTCCCGACCTTCCGCATGGGGCGCGTCTGCACGTCGCTCACACCCATGTCTTCAGACTCGCGGCTCGGCTGGGAACGTTGCCGATGCTGCGTGTGTGGACTGCATCACTCTCCATTTCACATCCGGCCAGATGCCTATGTATGTACGTGAGTCGGTTGCATGCTGATGAGCGCTTTAGTCTAGTCGAAGTAGCCTGGGAACAGCCATTGCAGCTTCTTCTCCGCCTCCTGTCCTCGTCCTTCCTTCTTCGTCATGGCGCCGGCAAACCTCATCTGTCCATCCAGGTGCTTTGCGAGCACTTGGTCCACATGCTCCTCCTTGCTTAGCTCGTTCAGCACCGCGCCCACAAAGCGTCTTGCATTTTCTGCATTCGCCTTCATGTGCCCCATGACCATCTCGACATTGACGTCCTCCTCGCCATCTCCCCGCCAGCAATCATAGTCAGTGGCCATGCAGATCATTTGGTAGCCAATCTCCGCCTCGCGCGCGAGCTTGGCTTCAGGAAGAGCAGACATGTTGATGACGCTGCCACCCCAGGATCGGTAGAGGTTCGACTCTGCCCGAGTGCTGAACTGTGGTCCCTCCATGCAGATGAGGGTGCCATTGTCGTGCAGCGTCACGCCCTCACCCTCGAGCGCGTGTCCACACTGCCTAACAATGGCAGCCAGGCGCTTGTCAAAGGGGTCGCCAAAACCTACGTGGCCTACCATGCCACCCTCGAAGAAGGTGAATGGGCGGATCCCTTTTGTGCGGTCGATGATCTGATCTGGCACCAAAAAGTCGCGCGGTCGCACGTGTTCCTGCAGCGAGCCGACGGCAGAAAAGGCAATGATGGTGCGGACGCCTATGTGGCGCAGTGCAGCAATGTTGGCTTGGTTCTTCACCTCATGCGGGGCGAGTTCATGGTAGAGGCCGTGTCGTGAAAGAAAGGCCACAGGAATGGGCTTGCCAGTCGTAGGCGACGGGTGCTGCAGGATAGAGATTGGCGAAGACGGCTTTCCCCATGGCGTATCCATGTCAAGGGTTGCAGCAAGAGTGAATCCCGGTAGCGATGAAATGCCAGTGCCGCCTATGACGGCGATGTGGACGGGTGCTGCAGCCCAAGTCAGTACGAGGCCAGGCAACCGGGCGACGGCGAATGCGCACCGTCATACGTGTTTGGAACGCCAGCCATTTTACGATAGGCAATCGAGATGTGTCTCGTCCGGATCCCAGTTGTGTTGTGAAGTTTAAAGGCAATTGGTGCAGGACTGACGCGTGAAAGCATTCAATGAGGGGCCGCAAACACAGGGGCGGTAACAATTTCTGCCATGGCGGGGTAGCTCTTGCCATCGATCCCTGTCAGCACGAACACTAGACGTCAGTCACGTGACCAATGCTCCACCGTCATCGTTGCCTTGTGACATGGACCTCGGAAATCCACACTCCCCCACTGTACCTCTTCTGGTTCCCCCTCCAGTGTCGAAGAGAGCGCTCCAGGACGACTATCGAATACACTCAATAAACCTGGTTGAGACCCGCAAGTGTTCCATTGTGTACACCAACCCGCATTGATCACGGCGTATCTGATGGCAGCTCTCGAGTGTACAACTCTCAAGGTTTGGCTGGCTTCATCACCTGAATGAGTTATTTACTATAGTAGTATGACCCGGATCTTTCTTTATCAATCGCCCCGCATGAATTCAATTTAGATTAATTATAATTATGAAATCACTATTTGTGCTCGCTACCTTGCTTGGAATGGCCACGGCACTGCCCGCAAATCCAGTAGCAACGGGCCTGCCGCCAGGGACTTGTCCATTTGCAAATGTTTACTAGAAACGACCTCTTTGGTATTCAACCCCCGATGCAGTGCACGCCAACACCAGCAGTAGAGTAATTCTCGCGCTGGATTTCAACATCCCACCTGGCCTTCCTTTCACTTCGATGAATCTATGCACCGAGTGGTTGCTTGATTCAGCCGAGCTTGGTGCTTGGATGAGCGAGTTTTGCGAAATGCGACAGGTCAGTCTATTCATCCCACACACTTCCCATCTCACTCCCGGTTTGGTCATGGACAGTCTTCCACTCTTGTCGCATGGCTTCCCTCACTTCTCAAAATCTCCCCTTCTGTCTTGGCCTCGGTCCCAAATCTAATTACCACTCGAGCTCCCGCCTTGAGCTTAAAAAGCCCCTTCACCACCTCTCGCATGCGCCCTTGACTTTTGGGTACTCCGAACATGTACGCACGGAAAGATCCTTGATCATGCGACACGGCGTTGAGGCCGATCTCCAAAATTGCGACCAAGTCTGTTGGAAGCAGTCCGATGCACATTTCATCCGTTGTGAGGAACTGCTCCATGACGCCTGAATCCTCGCTAAATACATTCTAGTACGAGTGAAAGCCAGCATGACATCAATGAGCGTAATCTTCAGATCCAGCAAGTGTCTGTTTGATACTGCCTGTTTGATGCTAGCGTCAGTCGGTGTTTGATGAGCAGCACAGTGAATTGAAGTCTTGCAAAAATTGCAGACTGAATCCAACAACCACGACCCCTCATGCGGCGACGGCAGCAACGGGGCAGTATCGTTGAGTTTTATTTGACATTTTAAATCTTTCAATTGAACCCAGGATTCAATGTGCGTTTTGAAATATCCTCTCCTATTCTTCTGTAGGAACTGACTTCATACGCCTCAGTGACTCAGGACAAGCAACGAATTTGGCACACTGGGTGTAGCAATATTCACCAGGAGCTACCAACCACTACGAATCATACGACTGCAACATTATCAGCTTGTATACACTGCAAAATAGCTTTTGGGCTAGTCCGTCAAGAACTCAAAGTCTCCGAAGCACGGCATCCATCAAAACATAGGTACAAGATATTGACTTCTGGCAGCATCATGGATATCGACCTAGAAGAGGACTATTGTTCTTGGCCTACTGTTTGGAAGTCAGGGAATAAGCCTGCCACCAAGCAAACCATGGACATGCCCATGCAACGAACTGTCACCTATTGCAACACAGGAGTGCAAACCTTGCCTCCCAGCGACACTGAAGCGTTCAGAGCAATCTACAATCGCGAGCCCAAGCAAGGTGATCTAATCAATGAAACCGTCACTGAAGCCATCGTTCGCTACACAGCCGGCGTCGGATCTGGTCCCTACGAAACCATTGTCAACATCCCATTTCTAGCCCCAGTCCCTGGAGAAGCTGGGACGACGTACTCGGACGCTTCATTCCAGACCCTCAGCACAAAAGACTGCAAAATCTCCATTGCGCAAGCAAAGGTCAAAGCGTTCAACTTGGTCGCCAAGCAGTGTCATGTCGCCCAAGCATCAGGATACAAGATCTGGTGCGAGAAGAAGGCTGACAAGACTGTACATGCGGAGCAGTTTCCTGTTCGCGTCCGGATCGATGAGAATGGGAGGGTCACCGATACTGATGCCCACGAGGTCATGCTGCCGAATATCTGCGGTGAAAAGATCGTTTCGACTGCTGCGTCGGAGAACGAAAGTGCAGTGGTGTGGAGTAGGACACTTTCTCGTAACCGCATCAGTGCAGATGCTTCTACAGTAACGCCATGATTCCGAAATCACTGACCAAGAGACTGATTTTAGCAACAGGATCTCAGCCGTATCCTGCCATTCGAGGCCGGTAGCTCTGTGGAGGTTTGCCAGCCGTGGGTACCGGAGCAGCTCGCGGATATGCGCCCTGCCATGGACACGGACGAACCTGGAGTGCCCAAACGCAGTCGTTGGGATCTAATTCTAGATCCTTACAGTATTTGGCTACAGCGCCGCGAAGCTTCAGAGCGCACCACGTCTACTCACTCTGTAGCGGATGAACACAACATGTATCAAGATCTGACCGAAGCACAGAACACTTCTGTCCCAATGGACGTTGATGATCCGCATGAAGCGTCTGAATTCAGCACCTGCAACCGTACTAACATGGACGAAGTCCCGTCTACGAACCTCTTGCTGCATCGAACCTCTGATCATCCATCCGCCCGCAACCACGAGCACAACCACTACCAGGTCTCCGAGCATTCAAGTGGCAGTCTGACTCGAGTAACAGATACGAGTGTCGAGAACTACATCATGCGTCTCCGCAACGAGCGAGAAGCCAACCCCGAAACCCGAGATACGAGCTTCCTAGACTACGTTATGCATATTCGTGACATCCAAGTCGTCCACGCCGCAGCCCAAGAAGCACAGTACAACGCATTCCAGCCCTCGGACCGCTCCCAGGATCAAGACTACGAAGACCATTCCCAGGATCAAGACTACAAAGACCATTCCCAGCAGCCAGCCCACCAAGACGGCTCTCAGCCCCAAGCCCACAGACGCCACTCCCAGCGCCGCGCCTACGAGCACCGCTTCCACCACCAAGACTACGCAGCCAACACGCGCCTCAACTACGACGACGGAGACTCGTCCGCGCACGACCGAGAGCACTACATTGACCCGTACGTGCACTCTCGCGCACTAAACGACGCGCGCCGTATGGCTGCCTTTGGCCAAGACCCCTCGCTGTACGACGTCCAAGTGCCAGAAGGCGGTGCACAGTACGAGTGAGGAGCGTCGTTGGCGTGACTGAGCAGGAGACGAGGAAGCGGGTGGTGAGGTGGGGATATGGAACCGGACGGGAGATGTCGAGGTGGGAATCAAGGGATTAGGGCTGGACACGGGGAAAAAAAAAGAAAGAGAGACAGGGGAGGTGATGAGTGAGAGGACGTTGGTATGCGATAGGTGAATGGCGGATAAAGGGAGGAACTAATGGCAGGAGAATGGAAAAGAAAAGAAAAAAACAGGGTGCGATTTCGAAGGCGTTGCTACGGATGAATTCTCCACTCAACTCGGTGCGAAGTCAAGAGGGTTCGTGAGAACAAACATCAGTCTAGTGAGTCCATATCGGAGAGAGGAAAGGAAGATGGGAAATGAAAAAAAAACGCCAATGACAACCCCCAGCCCCCAAAGAAATATAACAAGAGGACACCCACGGGGTATCAACCTATAGCTAAGCATAGTTGTCCTCGTGAAAAAAAAACACGTCCTTGCCCTCCTTCGTAAACGAAGAAAAACATTCTCATCACAAATTCCCAATAACCACCATAAACCGTAACTTCCCATCCGTCTTCTTAATCACAGGAGGGAGATTCATACCCACACCCAACGCATCCTCGGCCTCGCCACCCAGCGTAATCTCATCAAGCATAAGCGTACTACTCTTCCACCCCCAACTTTGACTGAAGTTAAACCGATCGGGCGCACTCTCGTAGATGCTCAACATCCTGCCCCCCTTTGACGGACTATAAATCTTAAAGTAGGTTTTGATAGTCGGGCGAGCGTCGACATACGGCGGAAGAGCGGGGATCAAGGAGCGAGTTTTGCGCTGCGAGCGGGATAGGAGGGAGGGGTTTGTGTAGGCTGCTGTGTCCGAGTCTTGGTCCGAGTCTGAGGTGTCGGATTCGTGTTCCGAGGGAGAGTAGGGGGCGTTGGCGCAAGAGGGCGAGAAGGGGGAGTCGCCGGATTGGGGAAGAGTGGTGTTCATGTTGTGGAAGCCCCATTGGGGGAGGCCGCGCGAGGGGATGCGCGACATGTTGCTGCGTCGCGAGCTGAGGGTGTTGCCGGTGAAGATGGAGCTGTGGAGGCCGGGAGAGCCGAGTGTCGGGTCGGGGTCGCCGCCGCTGCCAGACGTGTCGTCTTCGGCAGTCGAATCGACAAAGGGAACACGGGTGTTGCGTCTTCGATCGCGTGGGTCGCTGCGCATAAGCATCTCCCGTTCCAAGCGCCCGATGCGCTCGTCAACTGTGCCATCATTTTGCTGGCTGAGAACACTGGCTTGGACAGTCTCATCCACCTCACGCTCCTTTGCGCGATGGAGGTACACACCAAGTTGAACGTTCTTAGCAGAACGGACCTTTTGGATGTATATGTTCCACAGAGATCCAGCGTATGATACAGTGCGCGAGTATACGCGCTTCTTCTCTTTGAGGAAACGGGGGTTGGGAAACTCGGCGGAGAAACGAAAAGGGGGAAACTCAGTGTAAGCAATTGGCCTTGGCTGCCCAGCGTTTCCACCACCGGCGGATATTGGGCGCCGTGGAAAGTCCATACGCGTATTTGGGTTATTCAGCGTTGCTGGAGTTGATGCAAAGTCCGTTGCCCACTGAGCATCTTCGGGTTGTAGGGTAGCTGACAGGCGCGAGGCATGGCGCTGGAAGGAGCTTGACGTTGTAACAACAGGCTCAGCTCCATTACCGAGTACAATATTGCAGTCTGAGCTTGGGATCCAAAACTTGCGCGGTTTGCCGTTGCCGTCCCAGCTATCTGACTCAAGTACACCATTTTCGGCCGCGTTCTCTACTTGCTGGCCCTTTGAGGTCAACTCGCTTCCACTCTTGGTAGCTACGTTGAATGCTTCGGGCCCAGGGAGCGACTGTGATAGTCCTAGTTCCTGTGAATTTTCATCCGTGTTGAGCACCCTTTGGCGGAGAGCCAGTTGCTGCCAGAGAGAGCTGGAAATGACGCTGTCAGGCATGACTGGGAGGCCAAAGACGTCGCGTGCACTCTTGATGAACTCGAGCTGCTCAAACTCCATGTGAATGTAGTGGATGCCCTCATCCAGCAGCACAAGTATGCGTTCGATGTCGGGTAACGTGTACAGTGCCAGCCATTCAGCGTGAGCATCGGACGATGAGTGGGCGGCAGTAAGGGCGTTTCGCCGATAGATGCCATCAAAACGAACAGCCATGAAGCGTAGGGAGGTGGGCGCTTGCGGGACAGGCTTCTGCCCCCGCTGAATCAACCCAGCATCAATAGCCGCCAGTCGCAGTCGGCGATCAAGAAGGCGCTTTGCGAGCACCCACCGATCCCACTCGCTGTCTACAAAGAAGCCATCGGAGCCCACCAGCTCGCGAATGATATCTCCCGGCATATCATCCCAGTACTTGAGCGGCATTTCCCAGCCGTTCCTGCTCAGCATGGCCTTGGCCGACTCGAGGATGCGATCGCCGGAGCGGCCATAGTAGTTGGAGGTGACGAGCCGGATCAGGTAGGCAAGCGTTTCAGGGGCCATCTGACGCAGAATGGACTCAATGGCCGAGTCTATAAGGTCCTGCATTTCCAGCCAACATCCTGTCGCGAACAGGCCCACAGCTTCGGCGTCCATGTCTTTGGAGATGTCGACGCCGTAAAGCTTCCGTATGGCAAGCTCGAAAGCTGCTTGGGTGATGCTAGAGTCAATCTCTTCGGGGTGCAGCGTGACTTCTTTGGACTGGCTTTCGAGCCATGGCTCAGAAAGGGCAGTGGTGAAGAAGGGTGCGCGATCGAGGATCAAGCGATGCAGAGAATAGCGCTGGCCAAAAGCTATCACGGTAATGTCTGAGTGGCGGCCTTCAAGCAGGCCACGGGAGTAGAGGTGGTCTGGAAGGGGGATTGCTTCGCCGGAAGCTGTCAAGATCAGTTTTGCACTGCAGCAGGTACAGTCGGGCATTACCTCGCAGATATAGGGGACCCGTTGCGTTGTTGTAGGATGGAGCACGTGAGGCTGAGGCCGCAGCGCTTTCGCTGAAAAGGGTACTTATCTCTGCACGAAAGGCATGCTCTGTACGCATGAGATCCAGGGTGGTGCGTCTTTTGCCCGCGTCTTCGAGGGGCGTATTTGGATCATCGGCGCTCTTTTGTGCCTGCTCAATCTCCGTCTGCAACTGGACTATGGGCGGGCGCTCTTCTGGGGCCAGTGGTCTTGACGGCCGCTTTGGCATGCTGGGATGGTTTGCGAGAGAAGGCATGGAGTTGGAATGACTGAGGATTCTCCTGTGGGTTGCACGGGGCCTTGGGCCTTCGCCGACTGAGGCAGATGGTTCAGACGGGGGGACTGAAGTCATATGGGGCGAAAAGAGGCTGGCGGGTGGAGTGCTACGTAAGCCTGAGCCATTGCCTGTACCCTCCGTGTCGCCGGACGTGCGCACCGTGCCGTCCAAGAGGGTTTGAGCGTCATGATTGTGGATGCAGCTCCCTTGGCCGACGGGCGGCTGGTGGGCGTTGTCCATTCTAGGTCTACTACAGGTTGTAGGTGGAGCACATTGGTTGGCGAGGCGGCGGCGGCCGGACACACGGTGAAGAACAGGTGGGGTAGTAGCAGCAACACGCGGCGTCTGACACGGCGACAGTGTCCAGGACGCTCGAGGAAGAGAGGAAAAGAAGAGTCACGACAGATTCCCAGGCAGCGAGGGCGGCGGGGAGGAGAGGACAAGTCACGGGGCCACAAGACCGACTAGGCACACCACGCATCCGCTGGCGCAGGCGAGTGCTGGCAAACGGCGATCTTCGCTGGCTATGGCTCGGTGATGCAGTTGCGACGGTGCGGAATGGGTCGCGCCTTCCGTCTGTCAACGCCGCATGCAGGGGTCCGTTGCTTGGCAGCGCTGCCGGACCCTGGCACCGCCGAAAATCGCCAAGTAGTCGATGACATGACGACCTTGTCCTCTTCTCTTCTCCGCTCTCGCGAGTTGCCCATTGTCTGCCGCCCGCAATGGCCTCCATCTTCCACGCTCTCCCGCAGCTGCGCACCGCTGCTCCCCGTCTCTCGCGCCGACTGTTCTCCTGCAGACAGTGCCTCAATTCGCCCATTCGCCCTGCCGTCCCCGCATCCGCTCGTTCGACCCGCCCGTCTGTCTTGCAATCGGTGAGGTGGAAGTCGACTCAGGCACTCCGCAGCAGCGCCACGATTCAGGCACCGAATCCGAGTACCGCATCGCTTGCTGAAGCTGCGGCGGCAGCAGAGGCAAGGTCGAGCAGCTTCCCCAAGACGACATCCAAGAGCGTCGCATATTGGTTGTTGGGCAGTGCTGCCAGCGTCTTCGGCATAGTCGTCTTTGGTGGGCTGACCCGCCTTACCGAGTCAGGGTAGGCATGACCCTTTGTGTGCCAATTGCACTTGCTAAGTCGCGCAGGCTGAGCATTACCGAATGGCGCCCTGTCACCGGCTCCCTGTGGCCCATGAGCGAGGAAGAATGGGCGAGCGAGTTTGACAAGTACAAGGCCTCGCCCGAATTTGCCCTGCTCAACTCCTCCATGGACCTTGCCGACTTTAAGCAAATCTACTTTATGGAATGGGCCCATCGTCTCTGGGGTCGCGTCATTGGTGTCACCATGGTCCTCCCGACTGCCTACTTCATTGCCCGCCGCAGAGTTACGCCCTCAATGGCGTGGAAGCTGGTCGGCATCTGTGCCATGATTGGCTTCCAGGGTGCCATTGGATGGTGGATGGTCAAGAGCGGCCTCAAGGACGACCTTTTCGAGCCAGGCAGCCACCCCCGTGTTTCCCAGTACCGCCTGACTGCCCATCTTGGCACTGCCTTTGCCGTCTATTGCTCTATGATCCTCACTGGCCTTTCCATCCTGAAGGAACACCGCATGCTCGCAGATCCTGCAAAGGCTGCCGAGACTATCAAAGCGCTACAACATCCGGTCCTGCGCATATTCAGGGGTTCCGTCGCGGGTCTTACTCTCCTTGTCTTTACAACTGCCATGTCGGGTGCCCTGGTTGCTGGTCTTGATGCGGGACTGATCTACAATGAATTTCCCTGGATGGGCCTGGGTCTTGCTCCACCGAGGAAGGAGCTCTTTGATCCCTTCTACAGCCACGTCCCAGACCACTCGGACCTTTGGTGGCGCAACATGCTGGAAAACCCTTCGCTGGTCCAGCTTGACCATCGCATCCTCGCCACTACCACCTTTACTGCTGTCATGAGTCTTTTTGCTTACACTCGCTTCTCCAAGGGAGTCCGCAGTACGTTGCCCAAGGAGGCCCACAAGGGTGTACAGGGCTTGATTCATCTCGTCTCCCTGCAGGTTACCCTTGGTATCAGCACTCTGATCTACATGGTTCCCACCTGGCTGGCATCTGCTCATCAGGCTGGAGCGCTGGCCTTGTTGACAGGAGCTGTCGTTCTTTTCAGCAGGATATCCATGCCACGCCGTGCCGTCCTTGGCCAGATTATGAAACCCCAGGTTCCTAGGACAACTACCGCACCCCACGTTGCTTCCCGTCTGGAAGCAGCCAAGGTTGCGGATAAGTCATTATAGTTCATGACGCAATTCCACCTGTAGATCCCCTGTATAGCAGCACTGTACAGACTCGGCATAGATCAGTTTGTACAATATGTAGGTTGTCACTGTGTGCATAGCACTGTTACTCTCCTCAGGTTGTGTCCTTGTTCCGTCTGGTTGATTACGCCAGCATTGCACGAATGAATCAGTATGGAATCGCTTTGGATGCATGCTCGTGTTTCAAGGTACCGTGCACATGTATACGTACTGACAACAACGGTTTGGCTTGCATCATGTGGGCTCATCACTTGTATCAACCAGCCTCGGGTAGTAGGTATGTAGTCGTTTCCACTCTCTGTGCAATGCACGATTACATAATCCCCGACTACATATAACAAGATCCTGGCCGCGTGATGAACAACCATCGGCCCTGTCCCTGCATCCACATGTGTCCGTGCCATGCAGACCCCAGTATTTCCGTGCACCCCATCATGTCCAATCTTGGTCTGATGCCTCGAATCCTACCGGGGACAAGCAGCAAAGGGAGAACAGCACAAAACACCCCAGGTATCATTAAAACGCCTCTCAACGAAAACGGCCACACACACACACACAAAAGAAAAGAAAAGGGGGAGAGGAACAAGACGGTTTTCAATACGAATCCTCCTCCTCGACCCAAAACGCCTTTAGACTGTTGATTAGATAGAGCGAAATACACTTCAACCTCCGCCTCTGCTCTTCATAAAGCCGGTTCAGCGTCTCGCCCGAAAAAGACAAACTACTGGCAAACGCCATGCACGATGCGGGCGCCACGGCGGCGATCTTCGCGCCGAGCAGATCCATGGAAGCGCGCACGTGGTACAACTCATCGAGCAACTGTTGCACCGCTTTGGGATCGCCCTGCCGAACAACGCGGGGCGACACGCTCCCGGTGCTCCGATTACTCCTTGCCGAGTCCGGTCGGGCGGGCGACGAGAGCACCGAAGGAGACGACGAGGACGCGGATGAGGAGCGTGATTTGGATTGTGAGTAGTCGGCAGCGGTCATGGCGGTGGTGGTTGGTGCACCGAGGGTACGGGACGCAGTGACGTGTGCGTCGAGGACTTTGGACATTGTGAGACAGACGACGGCGAGGAAGTGAGCGTCGCGCGAGGAGTCGCCGTGTAAGATGGCGCTGATGGTTGCCGTGGCTTTGCTGCATTTGTCCATGAGGTTGCCGAGGCGGAGGCGGTGCTGGGGTCCTGCCGCTGGCACCAGCGGAATCGAAGTGCTGCTACTGCTACTGCCACCACTCGTCGGGTCGCTCAGGCAGCACAGGTGCTGCATTAGCTGCAGAGCCATGGTGAGGCCCTCGTGCTGCGGCTGCGAGGCTGCGGCGTGGTGCATGGCGGTTTGGTAGGGGGGCATATGCATTTCGGAGAGCAGAAAGGCGGTTTGCTCCCCCGTTTGGGCTTGTGCTCCCGGCAAGCATGCTGCATCGAGGAGCATACCTAAGTCGAGCTGCTGCGGCGCCGGCGGCGGATTCCTGGGTGACGAATGCCCAGCCGCTGCCACATCGTTGCCCTGCGTGTATGCTGCATAGGCTGCTGTGCCGTGGGAAGGCATGCTGCCGCTGGTACCGAGTAGCGGCTGGGCCAGTACGTCGGATGCCGCGGCGTCTGGGGCGCTGCTTGCATTGTATACCTGGTCCAGTGCCGCCATGTCGACGTCTGAGAGGAGGAGGGAGAAGTAGTCGTCGTGGACTGTATTCATCTCAGGAAGCATGCTACTGGCAGTATCTGCATCGACTGCCTCGAGCCCCGGCTCGATCATGTATATGTCTGCTGCTCCGTCTGGCGGCTCTGCATAGCCCGACATGTGAATGTCAGGTGTGTCGTACATGCTTGACGACGTTGTAGTGGTGGTGGCTGTGGATGTTGCTGTCGTCGTTGAACGGCTCAGGCTCTTGCGTCGGGCACTGACATCACTGCTCTGCTCTTTGGTAGTATCGCTGTTTCGCCGTGTCAGGGCCTTCCTGCCCGTCCGCTGTGTGACGAGGTATTCACACTTTGTATCCCTCTTGGCACACCGAGCGCACTGCGGCTTGTCCTTGGAGCACTTGGTCTTGGACGCCGCGCAGGATTGGCAGCTATCGCGCAGCCGGATGCCGGTTGGCGGCGGCATGGGTGGTGGGGAAATGGGAAAATGGGGAAATGGGGAAATGGGGAAATGGGTGGTGTGATAGAGTTTAGGCTATGGAAGGGGGGTGGACTCGAACCCGACGAGCAGGTTTGACTAAGAGGCGCTGTGCAACCTCTCAGAGCAATGGGTGTCGTCGATCAGATGGGGTTGGGGTGAAGACCTTGTTTGTGTAACGAACAACGGGCAAGGAGATATAGAGATGCTTGGAGTTTAAAGTATGCAACGCAGTTTCGGGTCTTTTGTAGCCTTTGTATCTCTACATGCATGGACATGGGCGTTGGGTTTCTTGGTGATGCTATTGCCAAGTTGGCCTTACAGCGGAAGCGGCCTTTTCTCGCAGCGCGAAATGCTCCTGTCTATCGCTTGCCAGGGCACCCTGTGGCCTTATTTTCCGAAGCTGTATGAGCTTAACTGTCCACTCGTTCTTTTACAGCTGCCTATGTGGTTTTATTTTACCTTTAACCAAGTTTGACATTGTTGGAAGTTGAGGAAAACCATCATCACATGTGATGGGATGCAAGCCACCCGCGTGCAGTCTTGGTCGAGGACCAATCATTGCGGTTTTCTTTGGGTTCCCCATGGAGTCTTTTTGAAAGATAGAAACTCGTCTCTGTTTGTGAGGAATTAGGTGCGATTATCATGATGATAAGCCGTAGACTCCGTGAAACAACGGGGCATTATTTGCCCGTTACCTCATCACTGGAAAGGATCATGTTGTGTAACGGGGGCTAGTGCCCGTCCCGGTAAATTATTGCCGAACCTACGTTACAGAGAGGCAAAGGAAAATTCCGCTGATGATGGGCATTCCCATGCAGAAAGGATGGTTGCTTGCTTGATCGAGCCCATCTCGATCTCGGCCTCCAATGGCTTGATCGAGTGGGCATGCGTAAATTGCGCCGTGCGGGTCGTAGGTCCCGGTGCCGTACAAGTCGCCAAGCAGTCACAACGTATGGATTGTGAAGCAGGGGTACAATGACGTTTCAATGTCTGAATGTTGATCTTGTCGCGTAGCATGCTGATTTGGTGATGCAGTTTTACATGCGTTGGAGGCTTCGACGTTCTGGAATCATGGCTCCAAGTCTACTCAGTTGTAATCGACATCAAATGTGTCACGAGTAGGCACAATATGATTATGTTCCTGGCGATACTCTGAATATACAATTGAAGATTGGGACTCATGCCCCGGTAGAATATTCGGTAGGCAGGACGCTTGTAGGGATAAATAGCGGGCCGCCGGGGCTATGTAGGCGAACCATGTACTCCTCCGATCGACAATTGCCAAGAAGAGCGCCTCTTGATGTGCCAATGTTGGTTGTGTGGTGAAGGGGAGTACCTTGGTTGGCCATAGATGACTGAGAACCATGCAGGGTCTATAGACGTCTTGGCTAGTAGAAACCAGCATATACTAGCACAGCCTCCTGAAACCAAGCTTAGAATTCTGCAGTCGTACATGGGAACGTGCATGAAATCAAGGAAGGTATAGGTTCCTGCAGAACTGTTGTGGGTTAGAAGCACGCAAGTCAACATTGGACAAATCGGGCCTGTATGCTCCCATCGAGCTTATGGAGGGAGATCGAGATATCAAGTGCAGAGAGGTATGCAAGGCTTCGCTGCGTCTTGCGTGGGGGGAGAGGTAGAGCTGCAGCCCTTTTAATCAACACATAATAGACCCGAGTCATATACAAGGTTCTTGCTGAGTTCATCGTAGATGAATTGCGTAGGCGTTTTCAGGCCTAGACCATGGGGCGATGCTACCGTGTGTTGATGCGTGGTTGGTGCTCGAAGGGGTCGCATCCGGTTCAAAAAATAGACGGCTGTCCAGGCTAGGCAAACCGGATCTGATCGGCTTGCGACGGCACTGAATTACTTGGTAAATTGCGGAAGTAGGGGCAGTGGAGTAAATAGAGAGGTTTGTTCGGACAGCCTTTGCATAGGTTTAAACTACTGTAATATACATAGTACTATTATGCGTTAAACTTCTTCATGATTAAAGCCTTCGACTGGCCAGACACTCTCGTAATATATCTCTATAATACCTCCAATTCTGAGTTAGTAGTACAGAGTGTAGGTATAGTTAAAGCTATAATTACTACTTACGATTGATCAATATTAACTATAAAAACTGTGTATCTAACAAAGACATTACAACACACACCAACTTCGAGTTTTTCAGAATAGGTGTAATTTTAGCGAAATATATACAAATCCATCCCAAAAAATCGATTGCAACTAGTGCCAAGT